>BPLR01003914.1:0-128297 GCA_021605095.1 Caerostris extrusa
TATTTCTTAATCACATTATTTGTTTTACCCACAATACTTATTACAATAGACACATTACTTTTTCTGGGTAAAACTTGGCTATATAGTTTTTGAAGAAATAAGCGATTATTCCCTCTTTTATCTTACCACTGGCGAAAAGTAAGATGATACATTTTAATCGTCAAGAACTACTCTGGCAAACGTCTTAATGAAGTAGTTTAGGGCTACTGGCTGAAGCCCCAATAAGCTAGCCATGTCTGAGCTGTGCCTGGCCTCTATGAGGAATTTCGAGCAATAAACTGGAAGCAGCCAAGGCTATTCATTGATGACGTCGCTTGAGCGGGTTTGAGTAACTATGCGACTAAAAAATGAACCCCGACTGTCTCATCAGGCTCCCCACCTTGCCGCTCCTTGGCTTCAAGGAAGCCCATCCACCACATTACAAATACAACTATTTATGGCGTGCAGACACAAAAGGCTTTCTTTTGTGCAATTCTCTATTGAAAACAAAAAACAATATTTGATCTACTTTTAAGAGCTAACTAGATGGCTCAATATTGTAAGCTATAATAGCACTGAGGGGTGAACCCTTATTGAGGAATGAACCACCCAAAATAGCAATTTTTTCATTTTATTATTAAAATAAGCAATTATTAATAAGATTTAAAAATGCTGAGTATTTCAAGGAGCAATCAAGCAGCTTGATACTATTCAAAAATTAACTATAATTTCTTAAATTTGATGAGACAGCAAATACCAGCTGTCTTGGCAACATTTATTTTTAACTGTATCTAAGACGGGTTTGTTCACTCATGGCGCAAATCCATTGCCATTCAACCAGTGATCTTGCAGACGATAACATTTTATTACCTCACAAAACAGCTATATTTTGCAGGCATCGCCATTTTCGAAAACTTTTAAGGAAAACAATGTGTCTTGAGAAGAACCAATGTAGTGACCTCCGAGGAAGAAGTGTCACTACATGACACATTCACTTCAGATTATTTTATTCCCTGGTTTGATGTTGCAAGCTATGTTAGCTGTGTTATTCATCAGACATTAAATACAGCATTGGCTGTTCTCCAAAAATATACTGGTTTTCAATCACCAAAGTCAGACAAACCTGATTCAATGAAGTCTGAATGATACAAAAGTAACAATGCTACCTACCTAAAACACAATAACACTACAACTCATTCTCTCTTTTGTGTCACCTTTTCCTGGAAATTGTGTTGATTATGGACTTGAGGCATTTTCACCATGAAGGTGCACCATGAAGGAGTGACCACTAGGAGTTGGCACGCTCAGTGTGGTCGAAAGTGCTCTGCTCTTCCACAAAGCAGTAGTTGTAACAGCTGATGCAATTTTTTGCTTAGATGTATTATTTTGTCGGTTATTGACCTTACCAAGATCATCATTTCATCTGTATATTGCTCATCCATAGGGCACCTTTGCTATTAAGCTATCGTTTTTTCAACAAGAATTGATCAACTTTTTTAATACGGTTTGCGGGTTTCTCTTTCGTATTACACATTTTAATTTTGAAAAAATTGTTCAAACAACACTTAAAAATTGAATTTTTAGGAAACATACTAAACAATTATGCATTAAAAACATTTTTAATACAAGGAAAATATATTGGCTAAGTATGACAAAAGCAAACTCACAAAAGGACTGATTTAAATTTCATACTATTGCATGGATTTCAGGAATCAATGGATTTTATAGCAACAGTTAATTGACGAATTTATCAACGACAATCGATCTTCCTTTTTCGTCTTTCTGTACTAATGACTATCATTGACAGAAAGACGAATAGGAAAATTTATTTATACTACATAGTAGATTTATTTGTACTACATGCCAAGCCATTCCATACTTTTTGTACTTTATAGGTAAAATAAACATTTATTTATGAAAGTATAAATGTAAAGTATACAAATGTAAAGATGTTAGAAAGATGGTGTATTATTTAATATTAATTATTCTTTTAGTAATGCATTTTCATTTCAAATAGCTATATTTGATGCAAATATACTATGCATGCAAATATACTTTAGAGAGTTCTTGCATACCGGAACCAACATGGTAACTGAAAGTGTACGCGCTGTATATATGTGTATAGTGTACAAAATTCCGAAGTACTACATCTACGTGTACGTGTACGTATACGTATTCCTCTATATGTACGTGTGTATGTATTTTTTACATGTACGTGTGTGTATTCCCCTCGACATGTACGTGTGTACGTATTCCTCTACATGTACGTGTGTACGTATTCCTCTGCATGTACGTGTACGTATACGTATTCTTCTACACGTATGTGTACGTATTCCTCTACATGTAAGTGTACGTGTACGTATATGTATTCGTCTATGTGTTCGTGTTATACTACTGCGTAACTACGTCTACGTAATATATATAAGTGTTATGGTGTACCAAATACCTCTATTTACCACTATACAGGTTGCCATGGAGGTTGCCATTTTCCAACGGAGTTTCCAGTGTAATAAATGTTATTTATTATTCTGTCTAATTGGCGTATTTTTAGCAGTACAACACACAGAGCAATAAATCAACATAATTATAAATAAATTCAATTTTTAAATATTTTGTAATTATGTGACCTATAAATTCTACCGTATCTAGCATTTTGATTATAGTTACATATACTTGTTTTCAATTATTATTCGTAGAAAATTTTGAATCCATTGATGATATTACATATGATTTATTTATGAGATTATAATATGTCTTACAGATATAATGTATTTGACAAATGAATGATGTTTTCTGATATCGTATCTCTGCACTTTTAATTTCGTTTTTTTTTTAAAGTGCTTGATTAAATCATTTATTTACTCTTTTAGTGACTAGTTCAGTTATTATACTCTTTGTCTTTATTATATTTCCGCATTTATGATTCACTGTGATCCACTTTAACATATTTTTCTTTTCATTTTAGGTGAGATTTTTTTTTTTTTTTTTCATTGAAAATCTTCATTTGGTATGTTATAATTTATAGTATTTTGTAGATGTCATATTTTTCTTAAAATTTTATTTATAGATGTTGACTTTTATATAATTATGTTTCATTATTTTGTTTATCAAATTGTATAGTCTTAAATACGATTTTTATTAAAAAATAACATTTTCAGATTTCTAATATCGTGCAGTTATTTAAATAATTAAACATTTGCTCGACGCACGTATTTCACTTAATTTAAACTATGGAATCGAGGATATATGATGGGAGATATCCAGTGGGATATCTTCCATTATCCCTTTTGGTCCACATCTAGATGAAATCCAAGAATCCGCGTGGTCTCATAGAAGGAGGGGAAAGGGGTGGGGCAGCTTCTGTTTTGATGGAGCACCTGGTCTTGGTTCCATATCGCTGAAGAAAGAGAGCAGTGCCTTCCTGGAGGACTAGGGAGAATTACCGTTTATTTGGGTATCGTATGGGAGAAAACTCAGAAAATTCCCACTTAGTAGTTGGACGAACGAGACAGGATGCTAAACGTCATCGAGGCTCCCCTTTTTTTGAAACAGTGTCCAGAACAAAGCCGCTATCGGATGAACCTCAACCCTAGTGCTTCTAGCGCAGACGTTATCACTGAGCCACGAGTCGGGCCGCTTTTGAAAAATTACTATATAAAGTTTTATTTGAAAGAACTGAAGACGATTTGCTTTTAAATGATGATCCTATGTTGTTCCAGATGAAAAGTTGCACCGTCAATTTATTTTCCATTGATAATGATGAAATGTGTATCATTTACCTTTTCACTTTGGTCCTTTTGAAAGACAAAACTCTTGAGTAATACATTGCCGTCAAAATTTCCGCTCCTCATTTCCGTTTGACGAAAAACCCATTCCTTATCTCTACATGGAAGTTGAAAATTACCCCACAAATTGCAATATCGCGAAATCAACTAAGAAATGAAGACCGCCAACAATCAGAAGAAGGGCTTAAAATAGATAACAGCTGCTATTTCTGCCACACTTTTCAAAATTTCGTCATATCTCAGCCCGTTGTTATCGTCCGATGTATTTTTTTTGCATAAATAGCTCAAGTAGTTGAAGAGGAATTATGAAAGTACCTTAGTAAGTTACTGGGAACACTTGGAGTGTGACGTTACTACACCGAGTCGAATTATTTTGAAACGTATAATTTATTTACATATCCAAAATTGTGTATCCAATAAATAAAAGTTTTATATACTATTATAATACCACTGATTACTTCAGCCTCCCCCTCCCAGTTGAGCCTTTTAGAATAGAACACCTCAAAAATTTCAATTTATTTAAGTATTTTGGGGGCCTGATGGCCGAGTGACTAGAGCTCTGGCGCTCGGTACCACATGTTTCAGGGTCGAGTCTCGGCGGTGCCATGGATGTTTGTAGTGGTTCGGAATCCACTTTAAGCCGTAGGTCCCTGTCTAACAGGATCGGAAAGCGTTGCGGAGGTAGTGCTACTCAGCGTCCGTAGCTTATCTTCAAGCTACACGCACCTCCTGGGTAGTGTTAAGTGGAGTGAGGTCGGTGCGGCGCTTGCCTTAAGGCATCAAAAACAATTGTCTTAAGTGTTTGCCAGCTGCATTAGAAAAAAAAATTTAAGTGCATTTTATTCCCTTTATGTCCTAAAGCAGTCTAACTGTTAATATATTTGAATTTTGTATGAAGAGAGTTAATTTCAAAGTTCGTAAGTGATCCGAATAGGTGTAAAATCTTTTCACTGTTCTGTGAGGAGGTTGTTAATCTCTTCCCGAAATTTTGTATTACTAACATCCATTAATGATATCGATTAAAATAGTTTTGTACTGTGATCAATAACTTTAATGAGGGGCTGACTCATGAAACTACGTCCACATTTGGGTGCTTGAATCGGGAACATCTCACATCGATGTTCTCTCTCTCTTTTCTTATCCCACTTAGTAGACAGGAACTAGTTAGCTACCAGTAGATCAAGTCCATGTACCCTTGTGTTCTGATGGAAGGAGGGAAGGGAAGGCAGCTTCTGTTGTGATGGTGCATCTGTAAGTAGAAGTCTGACTTGGTACCCTGACGCTGAAAAAGGGCAACTACCCGACATTTACGTTTCCTATGGGAGAAAACTCGGAAAACTCCACAAGTTTTTCAACTAACGAGGCAAGATACTGAGCATGCCAAACACCATCGAGTCTCCTCGTTTCTTGAAACAGTGTTTACAACAAAGCAATATTTATTGCGGACACATGCATAAGTATATCTATTCAAGCATTAATTGACAGATCGGAATTAACGAATAAATAGGTAAAAAAAAAATATATGTTTAGGTTAAAATGGTTTATATAAAATATCATTTTTTATTCTCAAAAAAAAACTAAAATCTAAAAGATAACAAAAGCCAAATCATGCTTATTCTCTCTGAACGCGACAAACTACCGCATTATTTAATTTAGTTAAACTCACTTGATAGGAATATTGACGTGAAAAATTATGACGACCCTGGTTAAAATTACCCTTTAGACTCTGAACAAAAACAGACCATAAATGTATGTCAATAAGAACATCTGCATAGAGCATAACTGTATTCTAAAACGCGAGGGCAGTTGAAAAGCATGCCGCTCGGAAAACGATAAATTGCGGAGTGGAGCGCGTAGGTGTCAGTTTGATGAGCCTGTCAATTAAGTGCAGCATTGAGTCGCGGATTAATTTGCAGTGTGGAGTGGAAGCACCGTTGGGTTGATGAACTGATCATTTAAGTGGAGGAAGGAAGCTGTCTTTCTGCGACTGATGAGTTGGGCATACGAAAGAGTGCTTTATCTGGTAGATAGTGATATTGGGTGATGAGTTTTTGTGTTTTGCGTTGTGTTAAGTGTTTGTGTTTAAACTGATACAAAGTTTAGTGAAAATTTATAAAACTTTTTCTTGAAATTTAGTAACATAATTTAATTGAAAAATCTAATTATCCTTATAAGAGACATCATCTTGGGTTACAGGTTACATCTCTAATATTACACTATAGGTCCCTGTTTAATTAGCCTAAAGTGTGCACAAAATAACCGTAAAGCGACAAACCATATCAAACCAAACTCTTTACAATTAAAAGATACACATGAGAAATTTGTCCAATCTCGACATGCTATTTAATGTCTTTAATTATAATCTTGAATCAGTTAATTAGATTTGCATAATCTTATCGAAAATTGTTTTTAAAAGGTTTTTTTAATTGTTTTTAAGGTTTTTCAAATTTTTAAAAGTTTTTTTTCAGCTTATAACTCCTCTATACGGTAGTACAAATATTTTATCCTTAATACTACGTTAAAAACATATTTTAAAACAAAACTGTAATTTTTTATCATGGTTATTTTATATTATATATGAGACATCCTATAAATAAGAGACCTTCTATTTATTTACTGTGCTTAAAAAAAAGCACGAAACAAAAGCAGCTCTAGAGTGGAGAATATAAATTGTCTCCAGAAAAGACTGCTTCTCCCCAGAGTTAAATCAGTTGGAAGTTAAAGGGAAATTTCAATCCAGTCATTTTTTTTTAATGAATATTTTTCTCCTTTTTCCTCTCTTGGATAGTTATTTCCAGGTGATTTCGCGAAAAAGTGTCCTCTTCCCATAAACCTCGGACTCTATAGGCGGAGGTGGTAGGTGAAAATTGAGACACTAATTTTTGCGATGGCCATAAAAACAGAACCGCGTGAAATTACCTTTTCTTCTTCTTTCAACCCCGCACTCTGTTTCGCGGCAAAAGTAATGTTTATAAGCCCCGAAAAAAAAATAAAGCTCTTTAAAAAAGAACAAAACTTGGGAATAAAATACCCCTCTCTTATCGTTTGCAAATTCTATTGGCGTGCTGGAATCAATTTTCTTCCAAAAAAAAAGGAGGACGGGAGGGGTTGGCCTCCCCTTTTTTCCTACATACGTTTTATAAAATATCTCTTCTTGACACGGGAAAAAATAAAATACTGCTCATAATAATCAATGGTAAGACAGCGGGTGCAGTTTGAGAAGAAACCTTTAGTCGCTCGAGCTCTACACCCCGCGCTTTGTAGGGTAAGGGGTGGTTTGAAAAGTTGTGGTTCACGTGTTTGACGAGAGGTGCGACCAGCGACATTTTGGGTCACAATTTTTTTCCTCCATAATTCCCACGATTAATATCTTAAGAACTCTTTTATAGGCCTGATGGCCAAGGAGGTTTAGGAGCCTGACTGCCGGGTGGCTACCGCTCTGACGCTCGGTGCCATAGGTTTCCTGTTCGAGTCCCAGAGTAGCCATGGATGTTTGTAGCGGTTCAGAATCCACTTTAAACTTTATGTCCCGGTCTGTTTAATCCTCATGTGCACAAGGTGACCGTAGAACGACAAATCAAACCAAACCTCCCTTGTTGATGATTTTAGGATGGGTCACAAAACGCCAATGTGTGAACGCATTTTTTTAGTTCTATATGGGAAAAATAATAAAGTTCGAATGAAATTAGCCCTCATTTGTGTTCCGCATTTTTCCGATCATGCGGCCCAAATGTTGGTTACGAGATATTGCAATCGCCGTCTGACCAATTGACTATCTTTCTAACCTTTGGTACCTCAGACTTCACGTTCGAATCCTGACGGTGGCATGGATGTTTGTGAGTGGTTCGGAATCGACTTTAAACTATCGGTCCCTGTCTAATATGATCGTAGAGCGTTGCGGGTGCATTTTTACACCGTGTGCGTAGCTTATCTTCAAGCTACACGAGCACCCTGGGTAGTGCTGAATGAGTAATAGCGGTGCAGCCCTAGCTGATGGCATGAAGATAACTGTCTCTATATTGCCTGCTGCATTAAAATATATATATATATATATGTATATATATATATATATATATATATATATATATAAGTATATTGATTATTTTCTCATAGTATTTGTTGATAAAAATATTTTAAAATGGCGGTTTTATAGCATAAATGCTTATGGAAAGAAACCAAATTTTTAAGCTTTTTTAGCTTATAATACCTCTGTACAGTACTACAAATATTTTATCTTTAAAACTGTGTCAAAATCACATTTCAAAGCAAAAAATTTAATGTTTTATCATTATTATTCTATATATATGAGACATCCTATAAATAAGAGAGCCTTTATTATTTTACCGTACTTAAAAAAGAACGAAACAAAACAGAAACTAGAGTGGAGAATATAAATTCTCTCCAGAAAAAGACTGCTTCTCCCCAGAGTTAAATCAGTTGGAAGTTAAACGGAAATTTCAATCCCGTCATTTTTTTTTAATAAATTTTTTTTCTTCTTTTTTCCTCTTGGTTGTTATTTCCAGGTGATTTCGCGAAAAAGTGTCCTCTCCCATAAACCTCGGACTGCATGGGGGGTGGGTGTGGGTGGGGGGGTAAAAATTGAGACACTAATTTTAGCGATGGCCATAAAAACAGAACCGCCTGAAATTACCTTTTCTTCTTCTTTCCAACCCTGCACTCTGTTTTTGCAGCATAAAAGTAATGGATCCATGCATTTATAAGCGGGGTGAAAAATAAAGCTCTTAAAAAAAGAACAAAACTGGGGAATAAAATACCCCTCTCTTATCGTTTGCAAATTCTATTGGCGTGCTGGAATCAAGTTTTTCTTGTTCGACGGGAGGTGCGACCGTCGACATTTTTGGGTATTTCATTCCATAAATCCCACGATTTTATATGAAAATACTCTGTCTCTTGGAAAATAAAAATACCGCCATGTTATAATGGTGCCAAGACAGCGGATGCAGTTTGAGAAGAAATCTTCAGCTCGTTCGAGATACACCCCCCGCGCTAGTGGTAGGGTATTTTTGGAGAAGTTCAAAATCGATGTTTGAAGAGTGTGACGGTCGATGATTTTGGGTTCACAGTTTCATTCCATAAATCACCCACATGATTTAATAAGGGTTTAACGCTCTGTCCTTGGCTTGGTGAATCTTCCTCTGATTGATGGCGGCCTATTTTGGCCAAAAGGCTGGCTCTTTGTTTCAAACAAGTAATTTCAGGTTCTATCATTGGCAGTGGCATTGATGTGTTAATGGTTTGTTGATCCATCATTTTTATGTAGGCCCCTTTCTAATAGGATTGCGGGGGCATTATGAAACAAAATGTCCGATTGGTATGATCTTCAAGCTACACACCGAATTTTTAAGATTTAGTGCTATGAGAGTAACGTCGGTGCAGCCCTTATGGCATAAAAGATGACATTCTAAGTATTTGCCAGCTGCATTCGAAAAAAAAAAATAATCCCTCTGTATGGTTTACAAAATTTTATCTTTTAAATCTTATTTACTAAGTTTAATTTTTTATCATGCTTATTCTATATATGAGACATCCCATAAATAAGAGAGCCTTTATTCTTTCACTGTGCTTAAAAAAGAAAAACTCAAACAGCTCTAGAGTGGAGAATATAAATTGTCTCCACAAAAGGCTGCTTCTCCCCAGAGTTAAATCAGTTGGAAGTTAAAGAGAAATTTCAATCCGTCATTTTTTTTTTTTTTTTTTTTTTTAATATTTTTTTGGGGTGTTATTTCCAAAAAAAGTGTCATCTCCCATAAACCTCGGCCTATATGGTAGGGGTGGGGGGGGGTGTGAAAATTGAGACACTAATTTTTGCAATGGCCATAAAAACAGAACCGCGTGAAATTACCTTTTCTTCTCCTTTCTGCCCTGCACTCTGTTTCGCAGCAAAAGTAATGGATCCATGCATTTATAAGCCCTGAAAAAAAATAAAGCTCTTAAAAAAAAAGAAACAAACTTGGAAATAAAATACCCTTCTCTTATCGTTTGCAAATTCTATTGGCGTGCTGGAATCAATTTTCTTCTACAAAAAGAGGATGGGGTAAGGGGTTGGCCACCCCCCTTTTTTCCTAAATACGTTTTATAAAATATCTCCTCCTGACACGGGAAAAATAAAAAATACTGCTCATAATAATCAATGGTAAGACAACGGGTGCAGTTTAGGAAGAAACCTTTAGTTCGCTCGGCTGTACACCCCCGCGCTTTGTAGGGCAGGGGGTACTTTGGAAAAGTTGTGTCTCACTTGTTTGACGGGAGGTGCGACCGTCGACATTTTGGGTCACACTTTCATTCCATAAATCCCACAATTAATAAATGCCACGATTAATCCATAACATCCCACGAATTATGAATCTTCCACTGTCCTTGGCTTATAATGGCTGCCTGGTGGCCAATTGGCTAGCACTCTAACCTTTGGTACTATGGGATTCACGGTCGAATCCTGGCCGGGGTATGGATGTTTCTGAATGGTTCAGAATCCATTTTAAACTGTAGGTCCAGGTCTAATATGATCGTAGAGCGTTGTGATGTGTTACTCGCGTCTCTGGCTTATCTTCAAGCTACACGCGCCCTCTAGGCAGTGCTAAGTGAGTAACATCGGTACAGCCCTTATGGCACAAAAATATCATGATCTAAGTATTTCCTAACTGCATTAGAAGAAAAATAATCCCTCTGTATGGTAGTACAAATATTTTATCTTTAAAACTGCGTTAAAAAAGCAAAAATTAATTTTTTTGTCATGGTTATTCTATATATATGGCATCCTATAAATAAGAGAGCTTTTATTCTTTCACTGTGCTTAAAAAAAAAAAAAATGAAACAAAACAGCTCTAGAGTGGAGAATATAAATTGTCTCCAGAAAAGACTGCTTCTCCCCAGAGTTAAATCAGTTGGAAGTTAAAGGGAAATTTCAAATTTTTTTTTTTTTTTCTTTTTTGTTTTTTTGGGGGTATTTCCAGGTGATTTCGAAAAGTGTCCTCTCCCATAAAACCTCGGACTATATGTGGGTGGTAGGGAGTTGGGGAGGGGTGTGAAAAATTGAGACACTAATTTTTTGCGATGGTCATAAAAACAGAACCGCGTGAAATTACCTTTTCTTCCCTTTCAACCCCACTCTGTTTCGCAGCAAAAGTAATGGATCCATGCATTTATAAGCCCCGAAAAAAATAAAGCTCTAAAAAAAAAAAAAAAAGAACAAAACTTGGAATAAAATACCCCTCTCTTATCGTTTGCAAATTCTATTGGTGTGCTGGAATCAATTTTCTTCTACAAAAGGAGGACGAGGGGCTGCCCCCCCCCCTTCTCCTAAATACGTTTTATAAAATATCTTCTCCTGACACGGGAAAAATAAAATACCGCCATAATAATCAATGGTAAGACAGCGGGTGCAGTTTAGGAAGAAACCTTTACCTCGCTCGGGATGTACACCCCCGCGCTTTGTAGGGCAGGGGGTACTTTGGAAAAGTTGTGTCTCACTTGTTTGACGAGAGGTGCGACCGTCGACATTTTGGGTCACAGTTTCATTCCATAAATATCACAATTAATAGGCTAAAGCTTCTGTGAATGAATCTTTCTCTGTCCTTGGCTTATAATGGCGGTCAGGTGGCCTAGTGGCTAGCGCTCTGGTCTTTGGTACCACACATTAATTCATTTTCTTTACATCTCAACATTAATAGGTTAAAAACCCTGTCCTTGGCTTATGAATCTACTTCTTTATTGATGGCTTTAGGATAGATCCCACATCTACAATGTGCCGACGCATTTGTCTAGTTCTATATGGAAAAAGTGATAAATTTCAAGGTTAATTTCAATGTGTGCCCTCATTTGTGCGCCATATTGGTATTAACTGGAAATAGTCGATTACACTGTCCAAATGCAACAGGCAATACAGTGACAGTTAATCTTTATGCCATAAACAAGAGCTGCGCTGCTGTTACTTATTTAGCACTGTAGTCTTTATTTTTAATTTTACATAAATTCTATCTTTTTATTTATTAACAGCAGCGCGTAATTATTTCTACTTTCGAACGTATGGAGTTTTAGAGTCCGGGTATCTGAAGAAATGGTTTTAAAGTGAGCACCTTCTCACCCGAGACATTCGCCCGAGACATACGAGTCGGTCCAAAATCAATATGTTTAAGGAATGTTACCCAGAAAACAAAAATCGAGAAAATTGATGTTTCTTATACATTATCATCATTAGCGCAACAGTTCCATGGTGGGCCAAGGCCGTCTGCTTACTGGCAAATTTCGAGACAGGATATTTTTTTTTTCTCTTTACGGGACTGGGACCTACTGTTTAAAGTGGAATCCTAACCACTACAATAATATAAATATTTTTTAAAAGGGAAATAATATAATAAACAAAATATTCGAGGATTCAAGATTATATTTGATTCTTAAATCGAGGGGGTAAAAAAAACAAACAGTCATGGAACGTTGTAATTGAGAAAACAAAACAACACTAATGTTTTAATTACAATAGAATGGATATTATTGATGAAACCTAATCACATTACCAATGGGTTCAGTGCCATCTTTCAATTAATCGTTAAGTACACTATTGCAAATCCCACTTATTTATTTAATTAATTTTCACGAATATTATTTACGTATAATATTTATATGCTGAAAGAAAATGCAATATCGAGTAATAGCATTGAATTATCGAGACTTCATTGCATTACCCATACATTCGTAATGTCATTAATGCTTACATGGGAGAAAGAAAAATGCGATATTGAGTTACAATAATAGAATTAGAATTATCAAGACTTTATTCCAAACTAATCATTCATTTCCACATGCTGATGTGATTAATCATAAATATTATTTACCAATACAATTTATAAATTATAAAAAATGCTGCACTAATTAAGGACAGCAAAGTTTATGTCTTTATTGAAACTTCATGGAGTTTCCCATAGACTTGGTCCTTTGTGTCATTAATCCATTAAAATTCCTTACCGTAAACTCCACCTGTTGATCTAGTCATTTACCATAACTGTTATGTACGAATACAATTTATAAACTGAAAAAAAATGCTATTTTAATTAAGGACAGTGTTCGATAGCTCAGTCACAACAGTAAATTCAAGTAATCTTCGACACAGACACGAAGAATGACACAGACTTGAATGGACTGTATAAATTAATTCCTTTATTATGCAGCCATCAAGCTCGAAGATGACTGCCACACACAACCTTTCTCTTTGGTTGCAGAAGTTCAACTCCTTTAGTTTATGCAGACATCAAACTCGAAGATGCCACACGACCGTTCTCTTTGGTCTAGAAGTACAACTCATTTAGTTTATGCAGCCATCAAGCTCGAAGATGCACTGCTCACACAACCTTTCTCTTTGGTTGCAGAAGTTCAACTCCCTTCTTACATTCTTTCTCTCTCTCCCGTCAGCTCACCCCCTGCCAGACACCCCCACAGACAGGATGTTTTTCTGACATAGGGCGTTGACCTCCCTAAACACGGGGACAAGAGTTTTGACGTAACAGACAGCAAAGTTTATGTCCTTATTGAATCTTCATGGAGCATCCCATAGACTTGGTGTTTTGTGTCATTAAGTCATTGAAAATTTTCTCACCGTGAACCCCACATATCTAATCATTAAACATAAATGTTATTTACGATATAATTTATAAACTGAAAAAAAAATTATACTTTAATTAATGACAGCTAAGTTTATGTCTTTATTGAATTTTCATGGACTATCCCTTAGTAGACTTAGTGCTTTGTGTCATAAAGTCATTAAAAATGTCTGTACTTTTTAAACCCCATCTGTTGATCTAATCATTAATCATAAATGTTATTTATTAATACAATTTATAAACTGAATGAAAAATACTACGTTAATTAATGACTGCAAAGTTTATGTCTTTATTGAATCTTTATAGAGTATCCCATAGACTTGATGCTTTGTGTCATTAAACCATTAACAAATTTATCACCGTAAACCCCACATGCTGATTTAATCAATCATAAATTTTATTTACGAATACAATTTATAAATTGCCACTCTAATTAACGACAACAAAGTTTATGTCTTTCTTGAATCTTCATGAAGTATCCCATAGACTAGTGATGTCATTAAGCCATTAAAAAATTCTTTACCGTAAACCCCACCTGTTAATCCTGGCAGGAACCATGAATTTTATTCATGTTAAAAGAAAAAGGAAAAAAAAAAATCTATATTGTTACTCACCTTCAAGAATATTATTTCCCACCCTGTCTTTCAGCTTCTTTGTCTTTGAATTCATGAGTCAGGTGATTTGCATGTGCGATTCTTGGCTTACCTGCTTGTCTAGGGTGACTCCCATATCGTATGAGTCCTCAAATTGTGATGGTTCGTTCACCTTGGATTCATTTAAATTGGCGTGCAGATATGATTCAAGGGTTTGAGATTATTTTTGATTCGTAGATTTGAAAGTAAGAAATTCAGTGAACTTTGAACTTAGCATTATGCTTTATCATATACTGTATACTGTAACCAACTGTACCCAAAAAGTAAGACCAATTATTTTCTTTTTCAAAAACCTTTATTTATTCTTCCACATTTATTTCGTCGCCTTCAAAGTAATTCCCCTCCGGACACAATGCACTTGTGCCAACTTTTTCCAATCCTCATTGCATGCTAAAAAGTCATGGGCAGGGATGGCCTTCAAAGCGCGCGGCGATTCACGTTGAATCTCTTCAATCAACTCAAAACGGTGATGGTCGGCCAAAGGGCTCTTCGTCTTCAACGCGTTCTCCGCCTTCTTTGAACTGTTTATACCACTTCTAAACATTTCTTTCCGATATAGGAATACTCAACGAATGCCTTCTGCAACATTCTATACGTTCCCGCAAACAAAATGTAATGCAAGTTCTTTGCTCAATTAATTCAGACATTCCAAATATCGCCGGAATCAGTTTTAGCATGTCTCAAAACCAAGTGTAACTCAAACATTAATGAATATTTTGACGTCAAATTTCAAACAGATGTCAAGGACAGTACCAGCAACCTAAAAAAAAAAAAAAAATTTAAATTACGTAGGCCCGGGAATTTTAAATTGAAAATTGGTCTTCCTTTTGGTCACAGTAGTGAAACAGTGAGGCAGTTCCAATTACATTTTCTGTCACTTAAAAGAGAACATACTAAGCATACTTATATACCATGCTAAGACTTTGGGGAACATTTTCGCGTATTATTTTTTTAAGGAATACGCGAATGTACAGAAATATTGTTGATATTAATCAATATTGTTGAATCAATTGTTAATTAATTAATCATTATTGTTGAATTAATCAATATTGTTGATTTTTTGAAAAATTTTTGTTGCTGATGATTCTAGATTATTCTTTTCTGGGTTACTAATAATTTAGAAATAAGTATGGGAAAGTTACTGAACTACAAAATTTTGCTGCTGTTTGGAAATTGTTGATTTTAGCATGTAGCAGATACAGGGATTATATCAAATGCACTACAGAGTCTGTTATATTATGCCCATATAGTAGTGTAGGAATAGTGTACCATAGTAGTGTACGAATGCCTCTTGAACTGGTGGCGGCCTAATGGCCAATTGGTTAGATTGATCACTAGATTGTTTAAGACCTTATCAAACAGGCGTTTCGTTATCTTTAATGTTAAGCAAATTGCCATTTCCACTCAATAATTCCATCGTTGTGCACTCATCCAATTTTTATCTACCTTAGTTCAATTGCACGAAGCATTACACTGAAGTGACAAAAGTCATAGGATACCTCTTAATATCGTGTCGGCCCTCCTTCGCCCGGCGATAAATGCAGCAACTCGACGTGGCATGGACTCAACAAGTCGTTGGAAGTTTTCTGCAGGAATATTGAGCCATGGGATTCATGTCGGGCGATCTAGGTCAGATCATTCGTTGGAATTGTCCAGAATGTTCTTCAAACCAATCGCGAACAGTTGTGGCCCGGTGACATGGCGCATTGTCATCCATAAAAATCCCACGTTGTTTGGGTACATGAAGTCCATGAATGGCTGCAAGTGATCTCCAAGTAGCTGAACCATTTCCAATCAATGTTCGGTCCAGTCGCACCAGAGGACCAAGTCCATTCCATGAAAAAACAGTCACCATTACAGAGCATACCACCAGCTTGAACAGTGCCTTGCTGACAGTTTGGGTCCAACGTGGGGTCTGCGCCACACCAGAACCCTACCATCAGGGACCAACTGAAATCGTGACTCATCGGCCCAGGCCACGGTTTTCCATTCATCTAGGGACCAACCGATATGCTCACGTGCCCAGAGTCGCTGCAAGCGATGTCGTTCTGTCAGTAAAGGCACTCGAGTCGGTCTTCTGCTGGAATAGCCCAAGAAAGCCAAATTTCTCCGCACAGTTCTAACAGACAAGTCCCTTGTACGTCCCACGTTGATTTCTGTGGTTTTTGACGCAGTGTTGCTTGTCTGTTAGTATTTACGACTCTTGCAGACGTCGCCGGTCTCAGTCGTTAAAGGCGGTCGACCACTGCGCTGTCCATGGTGGGATGTTATGCCTGAAATTTCATACTCTCGGCACACTCTTTGACACAGTGGATCTGGGAATGTTGAATTCCCTAACGATTTCCGAAATGGCATGACCCATGCGTCTAGTCCAACTAACATTCCGCGTTCAAATTTAATTCCCGTCGTGCGGTCATCATCACGTCAAAACCTCTTCACATGAATAACTTGAACAGAAATGAAATTGCGAAAGCACTGCGCATTTATACCAGTTCTACGCGATGCTACTGCCATCTGAAAATTTGCATATTGCTATCCCATGACTTTTGTCACCTCAGTGTATATCGCCCATTTTGCGAGAACTAATGAGGTCAGCCCTGTTTGAGGTTACATGTCGTTCACTAAGAAATTCGTTGAAAGTGGTCACATTGTAAACTTTTTTGTTAGTGTGGCAATTATGTTTGACCCTCGTTGCAGGTAATGGAGCAAGACTTTATGTCATTTACAGGCATATAAAAACGGAAAGCATGCGAGAACGTTTGCGAACTCTCAGGGAAAGAAAATCTCCTCTCCAGATAAAGTAGATTTAAGATTATTCGAAACATGACTGGGATGGTTTGCTGATAATGGAACATAAGACGGTTTGTTTTTCGAAGTCGATCTGAAATACTCGAAAGGCGCAGTGAAATGCTCGGAAGTGATGTCCGCGGATCATGCGTTCAAGTATGGACGCGGCTTTAGTGGACTATGTCCTTTTCAATTTATTCTCGGCGATAAGCAAAAATAAGTAATCACTTGAAATTACATTCAGTACTGGATAGTTTTCTACAAAAATTATAATTCAGAGCAATATTGATTGAAAAGATTTTAAATGATACAACTTTTTCCTGTTTTTAACATTAAATAACTATTTTAAACATCGCTAAAAATAATTTTTCTGTTCTTATTGTCTTGTTTGCATTTATAAATGGCAATTTCTCTATAATTGAAAAATTTACAATGTAATTTTGGCTAATTTTTTTCTTTTTAATTTAAATCCAAAAAAATAAATTTTACGATTTAAATCATTTTTAATTAGAATTGCTAAAAGAATACAATTTATATGTATAGTATTTTTATTATATGTATAATATATTTTATTTATGTATAGTATTTTTATCATTATTATTATTTGCATTTTGCCATTTTAAGTTGATAATGGAAACTTTATAAAAACATTTTAAAACAATATAACTTAAACTAAACAATAGCAAAGTTAAAAATAACAACTTGTCTGAAAAAGATTATTCTACTACTAAGTTTATAAATTTTTTTTTTTTTGAAAGAATGAGGGAATTTACTCAGCTTCAATTTTAAACTAATAATAGTAATGATAGTGTTATTTAAAATTATTAGGTAGTGCTTTTTCAAGTTTTTCTAAACATTTTAGGATAGCTTTTTGTTTAGTAATATGAAGGGATTCTATTTAATGTTGTTGAGTTCGACTAAAAATAACTTTAAATAAGGTTGTTCATAAATATAAATTCAGCGTTTTTAAAGTTTTTACGTAGATTATATTTGAAACAAATTTTTATAATAACATGTGTATTTTTGTTATTCTTAAACAATTCAACGAATTACATAAATATAAACAATTCAAATATTTCCATGTTTGGAAAATTGATGTTTATAATTTATTTAAACTTTTCATAGTATCGCTGTTTGTAATTGATCTTTTCCATTGTTTCTTTAAGGCAATGACATGAAAAATATGTGTTTCATTCCAAGTAAATTGTTTTTTCAAATGCAATCCAATATTTGATTGCATTGATATTTTTTAAAAACAAATGTAAAATCGAATACTGGACATAGATTCCAACTTATTTTGATTATATTACATACAAAAAAAGTAGTAAAATGAATAAAAAACTATAACGTGGTGAATTCTTAAATATTTATTTAACTCTTTGTCTTCTGCCATGCTTTGATTGGTTAGACAGTTTGACCTTTACAATCATCATTTACCTTACAGTTTGAGAATGATGTGTATAAGATGTCTACTGAGATCTGTGACGCTCTATGGTCATATGAGACCAAGGCCTACGGCTTAAAGTGGATTCCAAAACTACAAACATCCATGGCACTGTCGAGACTTGAACAGGAAACCTGTGGTACCGAGCGGCAGAGCGCTAGCCACTCTGCCATCAGGCTCCATGCAACTGATATTGTCTGCCTATACGAAATGCTGTCATACTCGTTGAATGGCCGAATGGCTTTATCGCAGGTTTCGGGTTCGTGTCCGGCGGTGCCATGAATGTTTGTAGTGGTTCGGAATCCACTTTAAACCGTAGGCCCCGGTGTAATAGAATCGTAGAGCGTTGGTGGGAATAGTGTTACTCCGCGTCCGTAGCTTATCTTCAAACTACACACATCACTTAAGTAGTGCTAAGTGAGTAGCGTCGGTGCAGTGCTTGCCTCAAGGCATAAAAGACAACTGTCTAAGTGTTTATCAGGTGCATTAGAAAAAAAAATATTGGAAATATGAGTCTTTGTACTTGAGACTTAGTGTGGCTTCTTAGTTGAAAACGGCCTGGTGGCCAAATTGCTGGCTTTCTGGTTTTTGCTACCACAGGTTTCAGGTTCGAATCCTGGTGGTGGCATGTATATTTGCGGGGTTCGGAAACTACGTTAAACTGTAGGTACCGGTGTAATTAACCTAAAGTGTGCGCAGAATGACCGTAAATGACCGCCTAAAGTGTGCACAAATGGCAAACCTTTCTTTTTGTTTGTACCTGAAATTTAGTGGAGGATTTAGAGTAGCTCCTTAGCTAAAAACGGCTTCGTGTCCAATTTGCTAGTATTCTGGCCTTTGCTACCACTAGTTTCAGGTTCGAATCCTGGAAGCGACATGGATATTTGTTAGTGGTTCGGAATCCACGATAAACTGTAGGTCTTGGTCTAATTTAATAAGCCTACACAAAGACCGTAGAAAGACAAAACCAATCTTTCATATGGTTTTCAAAAGGTTCCTTTTGTCAGCCTGATGGCCAATTAGCTAGTGCTTTAACCTTTGGTACCATAGGCTTCAGGTTCGAATCCTGGCTGTTACATGGATGTTTGTTAGTGGTTCGGAATCCACATTAAACTATCTAATTAGCCGAAAGGGGACGCAAAATGAACGCAGAGCGAAAAACCAAACCAAACCTTAGCTAAAAAATTTGGATACCCCTTGCTCTAGCCAACTGTGAACTGGCAGTTTCCACCGTGTCCAAAAATGGCGGTCAGATCGCGCCATCTTTTTTCCCCCTCCTTCCACGAAATAACAAAGGACGTGGCCGTTCGCCAAGAAAAGAAAGCGGGAAAAATATTAAAAAGGGAAAAAACAGAGAGAAGGGGGGGAATAAAGAAAAGAGAAGGCTTATTCACAGTCTTCCTGATCTAAACCATTACATTGGCCTCTGAGTCAGAGATAATGGAAAATCAATTGTTCTGACGTAGGCTGCTGGCAGGATCCTTATTATTATTGTTGGGTTTTTCTCCCTCCTTCTTCTTCTTCTTCTTACGCTTATTTTGTTTTTATTCTTGTCACTCCATACGCCGAATGAAGTGAAGGGAAGAGTTGCCGGGAGAGTGACGTCAGCGAACTCTGGTGGCGGAAACTTGTACACACTTGGAAGTCAAGGTAAAAAGAATGTCCGGATTTATGAATGAAGTGGTGTGGCTCACGTAATTAAAAATAGAACGGGCAACCGCACAACGTGCCATGGGTTGGTTGTATTCTTTAACCTCTGCATTTTCTATCTACTGTTTTTAATTTTGTTTATTTAAAGATGTTTGTGCGAGGAATTGGAATGAGATGTTTTCCAGGATGTCGTTTAATTTATGTAAATAAAGTGGTTTAAAATAAAAAATGAAATATCTGTGAATAATTTAAATGAAATATGATCCATGTTCAAACTGTAATGTAATTGACAAAACAAAAATTCAAGCATAAAAATAAGATTATGAAATAATATTGGCCTAATAATTAGTTAATTAATAAATTAATATTGGCCTAAATTAAATCAAATCAATAGAAAAACGTATGTATGACCGCTTTTCTGAATTGCTCCGTGAATAATGTTTTGATATTCCTGCAATAAAACAGGCCAGCCAATTGGCTAACGTTCTGGCCTTTGGTAACACAGGCTTCAGGTTCGAGTATTTTGGTCATAGCATGGATGTTTGTGAGTGGTTCAAAATCCACGTTAAGCTGTTGATCCATGTTTAATTAGCCTAAAGTGTGCATAAAACGACCGTAGGGCGACAAATAAAACCAATCAAACATATTGTTCGAATGCTTTACATATAAAGAATAATACTAAATCATTTTTTATATTGATCATATAAAAAAATGGGCTGTCTGATTGAAAGACAGCCCGCCTATCTAATCTTTTTTTAATTGTTTCAAATATTGGCCTATGCCTCATATTTAAATTTTAATTTAAGCACTGTTCTGTTATTTTCGTGCGTATAGGTATGTTTAAAAATCACTTATAACTTATAAATATCACTTATTTAAAAAAATATATATATATTTTAAGCCGAAACTAGTTCCATTAAGCCACATCAACCAATCAAAAAACTAATTAAAATTAACCATGAGCATGTATACATTTTTTTTAAAGAAAATAAAGATTAGGTATGCCTACATTAATGTAAAACTACACTAAAAAGAGCATCATGAAATATAACGACAGTTTTCTGAAATTCTATCTGGTACTCTGGTTGACCCTCAAGTAGGGAGTGACCGTAGAGTAGATGGGGTGACAGATGTCCTTGCAATCTGCGGTTAGGATCAGTGCCGACTTGCGGGTCACCGGTTGTTATTGTTGTTTGCGACACTTGACCCCATCTCTCAGCTGTTCGTGACACCAGACGTGACACGTGTCGCTGCCTGTTAGACACGCTCCATTTGATCTCACGTTAGTGGTTTTCCGTTGTTCGCAGGTTTTGTTTATGTAATGGTGGCGCGAAATGGCCATCTAAGATGGTGGAATCAGTATCACTATGGCGGTTTTATCGTTGCATTGAATGCTTTTTTTTAAATTTAATTCTGGCTAATTGTAGTGTTTGGCTAATTGTAATATTTGGCGAAATTAATTCTCTGTGAGAAAGTTTATTTATTCATTTATTAACATGTGATTCAGAACTATATTTTCCAAAATTTCCGTGCGATAAATTACTAAACAAAGAATAGCACACTTCGATTGCTTTGTCGAATTCATAAATAGACATGGAAAAAAAGGGGAAACAAATCTTTATTGCTCATTTAATGCAATAATAATAATAATAATAATAATAATAAATAATAATAAATAAATAAAACGTAGGATGTGTTTAATGTTTTTATAATGGTGACTTTTAAATTAAAAATAGTATAACGATAATAATAAATAATAATTGATGTATCATTTAAGTCATTTAATTTACATTATGATTTCATCGACCTTATAATGAATGTATTCAAATAAATTCACAGACTTATAAATTCAGAGCGTGTTTAAAAACGTTTACAAAAACACATGCAAACTTGTGAGGCAATGAAAATACTTTTCAAAAATTATGACGGCAGTGTCAAACGGTCTGGCGCTCGGTGCCACAGGTTTCGATTTCTAGTCCCGGCGGTGCCATGGATGTTTGTAGTGGTTCGGAATCCACTTTAACTCGTAGATTCTGGTCTCCTATGACAGTAGAGCGTCACGGATCCAAGTAAGTATTTCTAGCTACGGGTGCTCCATCACAACAGAAGTTGCAACATTTCCCTTCAGCCATGAATCCATACGGGTTCGTGGGCTTGGCCTAGATGTCTACCAGATTTTTGGTGATTAGAGAGAGATCTGCGACGAGTAGACCATAAGTGTCGTTTATTTCTCTGAAAAGTGGCTGAATAAGCCGGAGTTCTTCGCGTGAAAGCGTTTTCAAAGTGAACGTCTTGTAGCTTCGTGAATCCCAATGGTAGATAGTTAAGATATAGATAGATAGGTGTGAGAGTTAACATCTGCCATAGACCAAGTATTTAGATCAGAGTTGTCGGAGTTTTCCACCTGTTTTCGAAGTGAGCACCTTGTGGTTTCGTGAATCACGCCCTGTGATATTAATGTCTGTCCTAGACCAGGTGTTTAGATTCGTCATAGACTCGAGAACTCTAAAAATCTCCGAATTTTGAGTGACCTGCACTTATTTTAGCATTTAAAATCATCCCAAATTAACAGCAGATAAAAGACATATATTATTAAAGGGAACTTTTTTTTTTTTTTTTTTTAATTTACTGTTGCAGTTATTTATTTAGATAAAATTTATTTAACTATTAAACCACAATCTTTTTTTCCTAATGAATAAATTAAATTAAGCTCGACACTAAATAATGAATTTAATGAGAAATGCCTTTCTACGAATATACTATACGTTCCAAAAATAAATGTTTTATCAGTAGAAAACTAGATTGCTAACCACTAATGGAAATTATCCCACTGCAAAAATTTTTTTGTCGGAAATAGTAGATTCAACTAGTACAGAAGAACTCTTTTTTTATTTACTTTATATCCTTCCTCTACAACGACTACTAAGTTAGCTTTACGGAATATATTAAACCAATAAATTCACTTCCGACCACATGGGCTGTAAACTATTTTTGGCAAAGATTTTTTTATTATTTCCTTTCGGTCGCAAATCCATGGTGCCAGCTAGCACTTTCTCCAATAAAGAGCGTGTGGAAATGCAATGAAAATGTTACCGTAATAAAATAAAAAGCTCAGATCCACCGCTTCTCTCGCCTAATTCAATTTTCTCTGCTTCTCCCCGGTATGGAATTAATGAGAAGAAAGCGATAGTCACGTGAACCTTCTTTTCGCGCCTTTTTTTCCTCTTCATTTCAGTTGTGTTCTCTCTCTCTCGGCGCGCGCCTGTGCCAGTGTTGTCCCTGAGTTTTCCAAATCCAATTTGCTATTTGCGCTGCTACTTAGAGAACGAAACGGCAAAAATTGTAATTTCACTTCTTTCTCGCATTTTTCTTTCTTTTCTTTTTTTTATTTCTTTTATTTTTTTTCTTTTTAAGAAAGAGACTTCTTCATCTCTTTCTCTTTCCATAAACATGCCACGTAGAATTATCTCGCAGATTTTTATTTGTTAGTCCGTTTTTTTTACTTTTTTAAAAATTTATTTATTTCATTCTTTCTTATACGTGGGGTTGTATCCGAAATATGCTTATACATTTTCGTAACTTTCATTTTCTGATGTGATGTACCACTCCGAGTTTTCTAAATTGTTCTTTCTTATTTTTTATTTTATTTGTTGTAATTTTTTTTAAACTCGTAAACCTGTGCTATTTTATTTTATTACTTCTGACAACTAAACTGTTTTCCTTTGTTTATTTCTTAATTCATTGTTTATTCTCGAATCGTGCTTTTGCATGATTAGAATGGAAAACGAAAGTTTTATTCCTGTTTTCTAAATTCTCTGTTTTTAATCGTTATCTTTATTGTTTTTTTTTATCAGTGTAGGATTACATGTGTTGATTGATAACGAAGCAATGTTGAAGCTACGGAATTACAGAAAAGTGTTTAAATACTCCAGTTTATAAAAGTAGTTAAATATAAAAAAAAGTTAATGAGTTAAATTATTAATTCAATAATAGATTACAAGATTTTGGTAATATATATGATGATATTTTTACCCATAAAGTTATGGAAATTGTTTTCGAAGGCGGAGTTTTTCGTTTATTTGGTCAATTTTTTTTTCTTTTGTCCTTGACCACTTACAATGATTTTAATTGGTTATTAGTATTTTTTTAAATTTCTTACACGAAATTTAAAAAAAATAAACTTTAACCGACACTTTTAATTTCGAGCTATTTTATATATAATATTCTTAATTCCTTTTACGACCGCTTTTATACATAATATTTATTTAAATTTCTTTCATGAGCTAATAATTAAATTAAATAATCTGAAATTGTTCTAAAAGATCACTAACGCTTGTAACTTGTAACTTGATAACTTATAAATAAGGAGAACAACCTGTCACTCAAATCTGGTAGCAGATATTCTGTGTCATGGATAATAAGACCTCCTAAAATGAACAAAACAGTTGCAGATGGAATATGGACTACTCCTTGAGTTGTTGCATCGTGATTGATGGTAGATCATGAGCTGGAAAATGTCTATTCTTAAAGGGAGGTTTCTGCAGAGAGTTCTGCGACGAGTCGACAATGAGTGTTGTTTTTCTCTTTTTCTCTGAAGTGTTCTGAATAGGCCGGAGATTCCGCCTATTTTCAAAGCGAGCAGCCCCTTGTGGTTTCGTATCACGCCGTGTGATAATTATGGTCTGCCGCAGACCAGGCAATTAGATTAGTCATAAACTCGAGCATTCTGAAAATCTCCGTCCTTGGAATGAACTGCACTTGCGGATCAAATTTAATATCATTTTTTTGTAAAAATAATTTGTAATATATATATATATATATATATATATATATATATATATATATATATATATATATTTATATATATATATATATATAATGTTTGTAAATAAAAATTAAATTGCTTCCCATGAACCTAAAAGTGACCCTCTTCTTGAAGCCCTTATAGATCTAGTATAGGCCGAGACGTTACAACTTTTTAAGGAGTATTGATACTACTGCAGCACCCGTTGTTATGAAAATACTTATTCACTTTTATGTATAAAAGGAGCATTTTGAATCAATACAAAGCTTTCATATACAACATCACAGTGATGTAGTGTATATGAATGTCTTGCATTGATTACCACTCGTACTATTCTTATCCGCTCATATTCAATGACTTCAATTAACGCCACCAGCAGGAATTAGGCTTGAGATCTACTCTCATTTTAGATAAGCTCACTATTATTGAATTATTATATACCAGATTTATATCAATTTAAATTTTTTTTTTCCTTTCACAAATATTCTATAGAACAAATTTTAAATTGATAATCCGTTTAAATTTACGACACCAAATTTTCATCGAACAGGATGCACATCAAACACAAAAAAAAAAAAAAAAAAAAAAAAAAAGAGTTTGACAAAGGCATTAAAAAATGTTTAATACTTTGTTTTACTATTATACACGAAACTACTACAGAAGTTTAACTATTTAATTTTTAAACTTTGGTGATTTGTTATTAAACATACAGGTTCATATAATCCATCCCTTAAAGAATAAATCGAATGTAAATCTTCTATGTTTGCTTCGAACTGTTCCAAAAGGAAGGGAGGGGGTGGGGATAAGGTTCTCAGCTCACGTCTTTCCGGAACCCTTGAGGTGAGCCCTTGCATGCCAAACAATTAATCTAGGGCGCTATTCCCTTATCTCGTGGCCGTTACGTGTTGATTCCGCCTTATCTTTTTCAGGGCGCACCGCAGATTTGCAGGGGCGCTTACCTCGTAATTCAAACGGATGTCCGCCCCTATTACCAAGATATATGGGAAGTCGGGAAAACTTGTGCTGAAGTGCAATGTAAGCGAAAGATTGACAACATATGAACCAAGAAATCGTCTAAATATTATTTTATATTTTATTGCTATTACTTATTATTAATTTTTATATATCCATTTTATAACAGACTAACTACAGATCTTAGAACATTATTATGACAAGAAATTTTGAGATCCTGTAGCCGAAGAATGGTTCGAGCATAGAGAATTTATCGAAGAGTGGTTGGAACATAATATTATTATTTTTTTTTAATGTAAATATAATATGAGTTAGATTGATTCTATCTCTTTTGACGTGGTGTTGCTAATATTATTATTTATTTATATTTATTACGTTTTTATAGATTTATTATTTTGTTTATGTGCATGTTTGCAAATCTATCCATTGCTAATGTTAATCATATTTAAATGAAATTAGAATCTCATATTTAAATGTTAAATTAGGAATTTCATATTTAATTATAGTCACGCGATAGTTTATCAATATGTTTTCATTGAATTTTTATGTTTAACTACACTGACTACCAATAAGTATTTGGACACCTCGATAGAAAAGAAAAACGAACATTATTCAAAATCAATAGTTGGTAGAGCCTCCACGAGAGGCAATTACAGCGTGAACCCTCCGGGCATACTTTCCACAAGTCTTTGTATGACAGCTAGTGGTATTTTCTCCCACTCGGATTGAGGACATAGAAGTTCCTTCACCGATTTTGGACGGGTTAGTGCACCCCTGAATACGGCGATGCAATGCATCCCAGAGGTTCTCGATATGGTTGAGATCTGGGCTCTGGGCAAGCCAGTCCATCGATGAACTCCATTGGCACCATACCAAGCTTTGGTTAACGTCGAAACATGACAACTGGCATTGTCGTCCTGAAAGTAATAGGAGTCCAACCCGTAAAACTACCACAACGTAGGAAGCACATTGTCATCCAAAATAGTGCAGTAGGCATCGGCGTTGAGCTTACTATGAATGGGGACCAAGGGTCCCAGTCCATACCAGGAGAAACACCCCCAGACCATAATTCCACCTCCTCCGAACTTGACTGTTGGTACAATGCATTCTGGCAGGAGACGTTCTCCAGGCAGACGCCAGACCCAGACCCTGCCATTCGAACTGTATAGGGTGAACCTTGATTCGTCACTCCAAAGAATCCGTTTCCATGATCTACAGTATTTCGATGTGCTTTGCACCACATTAACCGAGCAGCGCGGTTGGACTTTTTGTGATTAAAGGCTTATGGGCAGCACAACCATGAAAAAACCATGCAGATGTGCTTCCTTACGGATGGTATTCAAATGAAACTGCTCACGGATGAGGGCCATCGGTTGGGTGCGGTTCTTCCGAATTTCTCTGGTGAGCATCGTCGGTCTCTATCTCCCAGTTTGTTTGGTCTGCCGACTCGGGGCACATTCCGACAATCACCGCTCACCTTCCACTTCTTAATCACATAGGTCACTGTCGATTTTGAGTACTTCAGATCGCTAGATATGTCCCTTAAGGATCGGCCACATTTGTGATACCCGATAATTATACCTTTCTCGAAATCAGAGAGCTCCGAACTGCGCGGCATCTTACATGCGACTAATGCCGATGCTGTTTTACACGATATATACCGGCGGAGTCCGTGACGTACCTCAGGACCGCAGATATCGTCATTTGCATAGGTGTCCAAATACTTATTGATAGTCAGTGTATATTATTAGCGTATAGTAAAGTAATCCTGAATCGCATTTTTTTTTATGGAGATATTTTTTGAGAAATATTCTCTATAATTAATTAAAAATTGATTATTATCCCTGGCATGTACTCATTTGCTTAAATTATATAATTAAAATATGTTTCTTAATTAAATAAATTCCTTTGCTTTATTTCATGCGTATGTTTCCCACTGCAATTTATGTAAGCACTGAAGGTTCGAAGAGCCTTCAGTGGCCTATATAACAAGAAAAACATACACATGAAATAAATCAAAGGGTTGTTTTAACATTCATCTAATTCTACTTGTTAATTTATTTGTATTAATGGTAATTGGGGCCTGAATGGTCGAGAGTCTAGCACTCTGGTTCAACAGGATTCTTGCCCCGGCGGTGACACAGATATTTGCAGGGGTTCGGAATCTACTTTAAGCCATAGGTCTCGGTCTCATAGAGCGTCACAGAGCCCAATCAATTTCTCATCCACATCGAAACTGTATAGGGCAACTCAACTCTAGGCACAGTGGTGTTGTGTAGTAGTAATGATAATTGCGGAATGGTGTGCGGTTAATGCATTAATATTATTATGGAATAATATATTGCTGGATACTTAGTAGATTTTTAGAATTTTGGGGAGTCAGTTTAACGTATTCTGTCTAGGTAACTAGTAGATTAGATAATTATAGTTGTTTACCTTTAAAAGAGAGCACCACATTGATGGCATTACAAATTGAAACGGGCACCTTTTGATTGATTCGTATAATTTTAACGCACAACTGAAGCATAGAACAGATAGGTTTATTATGAATCACTATAGACGAAGAAGAACAAATGGATTTATTATGTATAACAATAGACGAAGAACAGATAGATTTATTATGAATAGCAATAGACGAAGAAGAACAGATAGATTTATTATGAATAACAATAGACGAAGAACAGTTATATTTATTGTGAATAGCAATAGACCAAGAAGAACAGATAGATTTATTATGAATAACAATAGACGAAGAACAGTTAGATTTAGTGTGCTCATTTTTGGAATATACATAGAAATTTTCGGAGAGTTCTTAGTTTGGTAACCCAACACTTTGTCCATCACCCTTCTTTTATCTTAGTAATGATAATGAGTTTTTAAAAATTTTCAAAGAAATAAATTTGGTTTCAAAATGTTTTAATTTTCATCGGAAGAGGACATCGGTGGCATCACAAAGTGAAACGAACATCCCATGGATGGTCCGTATATTTTTAAAGCACAACAGAAGCATAGAACAAATAGATTCATTATGCATAACAATTGACGAAGAGGAACAAATAGAGAACAGTTAGATTTATTATGCTCATTCTTGGCATATACACAAAAAGTTTCTGTTTAGATTCACATAGTTCTTAGTTTAGTCCCCAATACAATGTCCACCACCCTTATCATATCTTAGTAATGTTAATAAGTTTTAAATTTTTCAATAAAATAATCTTAGGTTACAAAACGTTTTAATTTTAATCGGAAGAGGAATTCATTTTTAAGTTTCAGTTGCGAAATCTCTGTGTGTGTGTTGCGGAAGGGTCGGATTGCTTATAAATAATGCTTGCTTTCCGGATTCAAATGCCGCGGTGGGTCCGGGAAGTAGGGAGAGGAAGGGGAAATGGAACATCCGGCGTCCGGAATAGAAGTCCCTTAATCCTTATCGAATGAGGAAATGGGCGTCGGACGTGCTCTGTCCGGCTGCAAGACTGGATTCATCAATTGGGAAGAGTCCCTTTTCATTTCTGCAATTTCAAAAGATCCTCAAATCTTATGTTTGATAAGCACATTTTGAGTAAAAATGGTTTCTGACATAGATAGAGTTGTGCATAGTTTAAACTGGATAATGCCTATTCTTAGCATATATATATTCTTATATTTAACAACCCAACAAGACATTACAATAAAAAACACATTGTAATAGAGCAGCTGTAATCATGTTGAAGGTTTAATTTATTTATCATTTGTAATTTTTTTCCTAGTATAATTTTTAATTTATTTCATTAAATAAGATTTTTCGTTTAGATAATAAAAAAATTTTATTATGATATTTTTTTTTTTTTTTTCATTTAGATAAAAGTAAAAAAAATGTAAGATTAAAATCTTTGCAGAACAAAGCTAACTATTTGCATTAATTAATTTATATTTGTTTTTAATTGTTTTTCCCTTTTTATTAAAAACGTAGCCCAAAATAATTTAAGTCTGCTGCTTCTTTAAATTTGATAAATTTGTTTTTGATTGACAGGTTTAACCTAAAAATTGATCTTAAATATTCAAAATTTACGACACTTATTATTATTGATACTGTAGATAATTTTAAAAATTTAAAAGCATAAAATGAATTTCTAACTTCAAATGGCACTGTAATTTTATTTACTATTTTATAATTTATAACATAAATTTATCAATTTAACAGTTTTTAAAAAATTTATTTTTGAAATTAATATTGTTATACTGCAGATATAGTTTGCATAATCAAACTAAAACACATTTGAAAGGTTTAATTTTTAAAAAAGAGGCTTGCTAAGCTTCACTTTACAATAAGTATCACTAATATTCAACTTCATCACCATCATCACTATTGGCACAACAGCCCTATGGTAGGTCAAGGCCGTGTGCCTACTGGCAGATTACGAGACGAGAGATGTTTTTCTTTTTATGGGTTGGGTTGTCAGCCCTACGCCCAACGTTCTTACAGTCTTAGACTTGGACCTACAGTTTAAAGGGGATTCCGAACCACTACAAACATCCATAACAACCCGAAAAATGTGGCACGAAGCTCCAGAGCGCTAGTCACTCAAATAATATAAAAATAGCCTCTAACAAACGGCATCAAAATAGCCTCTAACAAACGGCAAAAACACTTCTAGCGTAATTGCTTCGTATTTATTTGTAAAATTGAGAAAACCTGGAAGACACCAGAGAGACAATTCTATGTTAATGGCAAATTGCATTAACCCACCATGGGGCTGTTGTGCCATTGAAGGAGGAGGAGTATATGTCACCAGAAGAAATCGAATATTGACTCGCTTTGAGGCATGGTGCAGATTACTACACGTTAGGCAAGATTTAAAAAAATTAATAAACTACCAAAGTATTTCTTTCTTTGGGATATTTTTAACTTACTTCTTTACGTATGTTAATATTAAATAGGAAAAAATTCATTCTCAGAAAAATATAACGCATTCTAGATACATACCAAATACTACGATAGCCTTTATCTATTACTTTAGCACACTCCATAATGAGGAACAACTTCTACCATCTTCTTTATGGTCCAACATGGGGCAAAGTTGCCGCTTAACATGCTATTGCATAAGCTTATCAGGGATGGTCCAGTGCCGGAGGTCTGATGATGAAGGCTTGGTGCGTGAAGTTCTTTTGTCAAAGGAATCCTTGATTGGATCAGGAGCACAGGATCCGAAAAGGGTGCCAACAATTTCTTGCAATAAGTTTCCGGGATTCTCTGGTTCCTTTACTTCGTTTGCTGACCAACAGATTGTGTGGTCTCCGTTCCTAATGGATCAGTGGAATATATTTGTAACATTAAGTTCGCTTCGTTAGTTTTGGGAACATCAAACGATGGTACTAGTTCTTCCGAAGATCTTCAATGCCAGGGTTTGATTTATTCCATGGGTGGTTCTAGGATTTTTCCTTTGCTTATTACATTGAGAAAAGTGCCTTAATTTGGAACAGAAGTGCTTTTATTGCGTTTTTCGCTGGAAATTTACTTTGATTCACTGTTCGTTTTCTTCGAAAGTAGATATCGATACTTGACAAAGTATTTTTGAAATTAAAAAAATATATATTGTAATGCTACTTGCAGTACGTCAGAAATTAATTGTCAAAATAATATCCTACCTGAAATAAAAAACAGAATTGTGTCTGTCAATAAGGCCTTTTGGGTGAAGAAATCTGTTTCAATCACAGTTCAAAAGCAGAAAAACTAAATTCTTGTTTTATAAAATCCTTATTAGACCTATTTTGATCTATGGCTCTGAAACTTAGACTTTGGCAAGATCTGATGAGGCCCATTTGGGTATATTTGGAGACTATTCTTGGAAATGTTAGGGAAAGTGATTGTTGTAGAAGGCGGTACAACGCAGAAATTTATAAATGCTATAAAGACCCAAATATTATAAAATTTATTAAGATCAATAGATTAAACTGGGCTGCTCATATATTTAGAATGAATGATTTAAACCCTGGAAAAGGCCTCGTTTTGACAAAGCCACAATTATAAAGAGGAAGAGGACGACGCAGGTTGTGATGGATAGACGCAGTTGAAAAGGATTTTGCTGTATTAGGAATTAAGAATTGGAGTACCCTTGTCACCCAGAGGAAGGTATTAAAATATCTTCAAAGGAAAGCCTTGGCCCACTCTGCTATTGATGATGATGAATGCTGCATACAAATTTACTATTAATTCATCACATTTAAATGTAATAACAAAAAATTATGACTAGCTGTTTAATTTTAATAATGCAAGCGGAGAACAAGCACTCTCGTCTGTTAAAGATCCAAATTCAACTGACTGATTGTCATTTGTTGTGACATTTAAAAATGTATGCTGCTAATTTTGCAATCAATTTGCACATCAAAACAGCAATCAATCACTTTGTTGTGTTTAATTTTAATAATGCAAGCAGAGGACAACAAGCACTTTCGTCTGCTAATGATCCAATTGAGTAGGAGGAACATGGCTGTGATCTAATCTGGTCATCAATTAATGAATTATGATATAATTTGGCCCATCATGGTATCCTAATGCACGTAATTATCAGAATTTAAAATAAATAATTAATAATTAATATTTATGAATTTCAATAAATCTTGACATGAAAATTGCATTTAATTAAATTATAATAACAAATGTTTTTTTGCTTTCATGAGCACAAATCAGTATAGCATAAATATCATTATTTAGTTTCCATGAGATTTCTAAGGGATTTTCAATTGACATGAATTTAATTAAATTCTGTTGATTGATTGTTATTTGTTGTGGTATTTAAAAATGCATGTTAGTCAATCCTGTTTTATCGGAGCTTTGAATCTTTGGATAAAAACATTGATAAAAAGGCAATGAACATTGGTCATGTCCAATTAGTCAAAAATTAAAGAAATATTATCAGTCAAAAAGATTAAAAATGTATGTTGTTAATTTTGCAGTCAGTTTATACATCATAACATCAATCAATCACTGTGTTGTGTTCAATTTTAATAATGCAAGCAGAGGACAACAAGCACTCCTGTCTGCTAATGATCCAATTGAGTAGGAGGAACACGGCTGTGATCTAATCTGGCCACCAATTAATGAATTATGATATAATTTGGTCGAAATGTTTGCTTTGGCCCATCCTTGGTGGCGTGAATGCGCGTAATTATCAGAATTTCGACCGCACGTGGGGGAAGGATGGAACAATCAATTCCATGCAAGGCGCTTTCGTTTCTGCAAATGCAATATTGCATGACACCGCAATAAGCGAGCGCTCTTATTAGGGTGCGCGTTTGCTCTCGTCTAATGGTCGAAAGGGTAAAAAGGGGTTTTACCCCTTTTAGTAGGGGAAGGTTCCCACCTCAATCCCCATGCGTGCTGGGAATGCGAAGTTCTGCGATTAATGTAGTTTATGACACGATTCTGATATAAATTTAGGGACCAGAGATTCATTCATTCCTGGAGAGAGGATTTGTGGCCCTTTCTGGTGGGATTTCGGTTAGAGAGAGAGGATGTTCGCTTTCGGAACAGATGATTTTGGGAATTTGGGGCTGTGCGATGTAGACTGTATAGTTTTTACATAAAAATGATTGGAAAAGACTCAAGTTAAATATATATATATATATATAATATATATATATATATATATATATATATATATATATATATATATTAAAATAGAATATAAAAAACAATATAAAAAAAAATTTAAGTCAATTCCTACTCTTTTTTTAACTATATTGCAGAAAAGTCCTTTATAAATAATTTCCATTCATTTTTTTAAGTGTATCTGGCGCCATCTATTCGTATTGTATATGCAAATTAAATCTGCAAAAAAAAACTAAAATCAATTAATTAAATTCTGAATTAATATTTAAAAAAATGTATTAACATCAAGAGTCATCCACCACAAGTTCAAAAAAAAAAAATGTATTTGAACTTGTGTGGATGAATAAAAAAGTATTTTATGAACGATTGAAAATTTGAACAAGATATATATAGGGAGAGTGTGAGCTAATAGAAGGAATTGAAATAATCAATATCATACCAACCTGCTTGTTAATCTTGCTAGTTTTCCTAATTTCCATGACAGGAACTTTCAAAAACGATAATTAATGATAGTTAATTAAACGATAATTAACGAACAATTAATGATAATTCAATATGTGCATTTTCGAAAACAACTCTTGCAAGAACATAATAACATCTTTTGCAAGAACATAATAACATCTTTTGCAAGAACAGAATAACAATTTTTGCAAGAACACCTTCATCAAAATTTTATAATTATCTATTGATTACAAATACATATTTGTTCAATAGTATAATTAACAGTTATTATTACATTATTCATTTTTAGTATAATTAACTGAGAAAAATTGTTGCTTTTTTATGATGTTTAGCTTACTTATACTACGTTTCTAGTGAATAAATATTTGTAATCAATATGTAGTTATATAATTTCGGATGAAGTTGTTCTTGCAAAAGTTGCTAAATATGTGTGTTTTTGAAAGTTCTAGTCATGGAGTTTAGAAAACCTATAAGGTTAACAAGAAGGTAGGTATGTTAATTATTATTTTATATTTCAATAGATCAATAATGCATTTATTGAAAGAATACAATCGTAAATATAAGCTTAAATATCGCAATATACTACTACTACTAATAATAATAATAGCAAAATTAACCTAAACAGGATGCTTTCATGAATCTTTTTAATAATATATTAAATATTGTATCATGTTTTAAATGACATTAAAATTCCCGTGTGTAATTAAAAGCTAGAGATTTGATTTCGTGTTTCGCTCTACGGTCATTTTGCTCACACTTTACGCTAATTTATTAGACAGGTTATCTACAGTTGAACGTGGATTCCGAACGACCGCCAGCATTCGAACCTGAAACCTGTGGTATCAAAGGCCAGAGATACATTTGAAATATATCGAAATTTTGTTCTACAAGAAGATCGCGAAGAAGTATCACTCCTTACCCCTTTTCTTTTAAGTCCTAATCTTAAATATCTCTAAATGGGTACTTGTTAGGATGTATTATGTTAGATGTCCAGAAAGGAAGGAAAACCCTGCATTTTTCAAAATTATATTGCTGCATTTTTCTTAAAAATTGTAACCATATTGAAAGATACTAAACGTGTCATCTGCAATGTTCAGAATTTTCTAAGAATTTAGAAAAGTGGAACGAAAAGTGTTTTGTGCCTGAGACACTAAATGCGATTTAATACATGATAGTGAATAACGGTTTTTATCTTATAAGAAGGGAAAATATTTATTCTATGAAATTAAAAAGGTATCACAATGAAAAGCAACAGCAGTTATCGAAGATTTCCAACGAGATTATTTCCTCTCACAGGTCTAAGTGCATGATCTCCGATAAGGGCTTAACAGATTATAATGTGATAAAAAAAAGGAACGGCCATTCATTAAATTTACGGTGATTTGTTATTAAAGAGAAGTTGTGTGCTTTACCGAAATAATTCTTACGCATAGAAGAAGTTGGTTTTAGTTTTGCTGTTATGTATATATATAATTTTAAGTTAATAATTAATTGATATTTCGTCGTGCATAATTGTTAATTCATTGTTTTAATCTTTTCTTGTACTATTTCAGGTTTACTTTTAATTTTAGAATAAAATGAAAGATCCATTTAGTTTTTAATATATCGAGAAGATTGTATTTACTCTTAAAACTTTTTGGACCTCATTTTTTTTTTTTTTTCTCTTTTAGTACAACTGCAAACCATTTTTGAGAGAATTGACTATTACGTATTTTTAGAAGTTAGCAACAATTTTTTTTTATTAAAACTTTGTTTCTGAGGATTAAACTTTGACTGCTGATTTGTATAATTTTTCTTGATGTTAATGCATTCACTTTGACTTATCGGTATTGATATTTATAAATGCACTTTCAAATTTAATTGTTTTTATCATGTATGAACGTGATATTGTTCTGTCAGATTTCACCAAGTCTCTTTTTCCACGCCAAAAGGAATCGCCAAACCGCAAAAGCCATTTTATAACTGCAGCGGTCATTTTGTTTGTTTAGGGGGGACTTGAATTTGTTAATTCTTTTTGGGGATTCTGTACTTTAAGAGTTCCAATTTTGTCCAGTCTCTTTTTCGCGCCAAATGGAATCGCCAAAACCACAGCTGGCATTCGTTGGCGAACATCGCAAGAGGAAAAATTGCCAAGTAAGCAAGCGGAACCCGGTAATGCAGAACTCCCATTCTTGTAGTATTCTAACCATGCTGCTTCATAAATTTCTTGAGTTATTGAACATCGGTATACTCCCATGTGTATTCGTCTAGCAAAGTATATTCGCACATGATAAATTGAAATTCGCGAAATGATTTCAATTTTTTTTATGATTATTTTTTAAATCATCTTTATTGTTCATATTTTTAAATGCAATAAAATTTTGACACAAAAAGGATCACATATATTCTAACAAAAGATCCTATACAAAGTATCACTTTTATAGTTTCAGATATAAATTAATTTCTAATATAATAGAATTAATGTCAAATCAAAAATTTCACTATTAATTCTATTCATAATTCTAAATTATTCATTTCTTAATATATGCTTTTATAATATTTATGGGGGGTTTCTATATACATACTGTATTTTATGGACATTTTTAACGAAAACTGCAACATTACAAAAATAAAAAAATAAACAAATAAAAAAAAGGAAATCTTCGTAATTCTTACAACAACCAAAACAAGATCCATCTTTTATTTGGCACAGTAAACAACGATCATTCTTCACCCAATAGAAAACAAATAGAACACACGCAAACCATTTATATTTTATTCCATCTCTTTTTCGCATTTTAAACCAACAACCTCTTTTCTCTTTTTGGAAAATCAAATTATGAGCACCCCTAATACTAGAGAGAGGGGGATAGAGAGAGAGATTTTGTATTCTTGGCCACTCCCTCCCCCCCTCTTCGAACGGGGCTTTGTTTCAAAATTCTGGTGCATCGCCCCCCACCCCCCAACCTTTCGCTCTCCGGAAACAGAGTATTGTTATTACATAAATGGGAATTTTATGAGCGACATATAATAAGGATGATTGAAATTATTCTTCGTTTCCAAGTAGTAGGGGGACAGGCAATTATTCGTGTTCCAACCACCCACTCATCACCCCTCTCCTCTAAGAATAGTGATTCTTCGTGTACCGTCTTGAGTTCACCTAGAGGGGCCAAGTGGTACGAGGGGGTGAATAGAATTTTAATACCGAATGCTTTGAAGGGTGGTCGTAGGGGTGGTTGAGTCGTAATTCTGTTTACCCTTTTCAGAAATAAATGGAGTTTTGATAATGCAACTCTGGCTAATTACGCGTCGTTTCGCTCTCCAGTGAAAAATGGGGGAGATATTGTTTCGAGGGAGCAGGGGGGGGAATTTTTGTGTGGGGGCCGCAGTGGTGTAGGTGGATTTTCGGGAAATGTTCCGGTTTACGGTTCTCCGGTTTGGAGAAAGTGGAGATTTAGTTTAGGTTTCATGCTCTCGAAAACTGTCGTCATTAAAGCCTTCGCCAATAACGCCCACGATAAAAGCATATCTGTAATTGTAATGAAATTCTATACTGTGTTGAGTACGTTTACTGATACTGCTGTGTTTATCTGGTATGAATAACTAAATTAATGGAAAATTTTGATGATATTTCATTCAAATAGTTTAACGTTGCCTAACTTTAATAATTACATAGAACAACATGCTTTGATAAGTTATTTTTATTTTTTTTTTTTTAATCATCTTTATTGTTCTTATTTCAAAAATACAATAAAAGTGTGATACAAAGGATCTTTAAATTTTCGCTAATAAATTAATTTGTAATAGAAATAATTAATGCCAAACGAAAGTTCCGTGTCATTAAATTAAAGTTTCATGTTATATCATTTAACTAATTCATAATTCTCAGTCATTCATTTCTTTAATGTATGTTTTTATAATGTTTCTACTTTTTTCTTCTTACAGAATTTGATGAAAATTTTTCACGAAAACAACAACATTACAAACAAAGTAAATTATTTGCAATTCTTACAGTACAACCAAAACAAAATCCATCTTCTATTTGGCACAGTAAACAACAATCATTCTCCACCCAATAGAAACACATAGGACTCACGCAAAACCATTCTAATTTAATTCCATCTCTTTCGCATTTTAAACCAACAACCTCTTTCTCTTTTTGGAAAATCAAATTATGAGAACCCCCTACTAGAAAGAGGGGGCATAGAGAGAGGGAGACTTTGTATTCTTGGCTACCCCCACTTCGAAAAGGGTGTTTGTTTCAAAATTCTGATGCATCGCCCCCCCCCAAACCTTTACTTTCCGGAAACAGAGTATTGTTATACATAAATGGGAATTTTATGAGCGAGATATAATAAGGAGGATTGAAATTATTCTTCGTTTCCAAATAATAGGGGTGGGACAAGCAATTATTCGTGTTCCAATCCACCCCCTCATCACCCTCTTCCTCTAAGAACGGTGATTCTTCGTGTACCGTCTTGAGTTCACCTAGAGAGGCCAAGTGGTACTGAAGGGTAGGGTTAGGGTGAAGAGAATTTTAATACCGAATGTTTTGAAGAGGGGTGGTCGTAGGGGTGGTTGAGTCGTAATTCTGTTTACCCTTTCAAGAAATAAATGGAGTTTTGATGATGCAACTCTGGCTCAATTACGCGTCGTTTCGCTCTGGAGTGAAAAATGGGGAGAAATTGTTTAGAGGACCAGGGGGGAGATTTTGTGTGAGGGGGTGTAGATGGATTTTCGGGAAATGTTCCGGTTTACAGTTCTCCCGGTCGGGAGAAAGTGGAGATTCAGTTTTGGTTTCATGCTCGAAAACTGTCTCGTCATTGAAGCCTTCGCCAATAACATCCACTATAAAAGCATGTATATAATGGTAATGAAATTCTATACTGTGTTGAGTACGTTTATACATGATATAGCTGTGTTTTCTGGTATGAATGACTAAATTAATGGAAAATTTCGACGATATTTCATTAAAATAGTTTAACGTTGAGCAGTTTTAATAACTACATAAAATAACTTGCTTGGATAAATTATTTTTCATTTTTTATTTTTTAATCATCTTTATTGTTCCTATTTGTAAAATGCAGCAAAAGTGTGATACAATGAATCTTTAAATTTTTCCTTTTAAATTTAATTAACGCCAAACCAAGTTTCATGTTATATCTTTAAATTTATTCGTAATTCTCAGTCATATATTTATTCCTTTTTTTTATAAAATATACGTTTTTTTTCTTCGTACATACTGAATTTGCTGGACATTTTTAAAAGGAAACAACAGCATTACCAAAAAAAAAGAAATCCTCGTAATTCTTACAGTACAACCAAAACAAGACAGTAAACAACGATCATTCTTCTACCAATACAAACACATAGAACACACACAAAACCATTCTAATTTAATTCCATCTCTTTCGCATATTAAACTAACAACCTCTTTTCTCTTGTTGGAAAATCGAATTATGAGAACCCCTTACTAAAAGAGATGGTGGGATAGAGAGAGAGACTTTGTATTCTGGGTCCACCCCCACTTCCAGCGGGGGTTTGTTTCAAAATTCTGATACATCGCCCCCCCACCCCAACCTTCGCTCTCCGGAAACGGAGTATTGTTATTACATAAATGGGAATTTTATGAGCGAGATATAATAAGGATGATTGAAATTATTCTTCGTTTCCAAGTAGTAGGGGGAGGGGGGCAGGCAATATTCGTGTTCCAATTCACCCCTCATCACCCCCTTTTCCCCTAAGAATAGTGATTCTTTGTGCACCGTCTTGAGTTCACCTAGAGAGGCCAAGTGGTACGGGGGTGGGGTGGGGTTAAGAAAATTTTAATACCCAATGTTTTGAGGGGGCAGTCGTAGGGGTGGTTGAGTCGTAAATTGTGTTTACCCTTTTCAGAAATAAATGGAGTTTTGATGATGCAACTCTGGCTCAATTACGCGTCGTTTCGCTCAACCAGTGAAAAATTGTTTCGAGGGTTCAGGGAGGGGGTGAGGGAGAATTTTTGTGGGAGTGGGGGGGGTGTAGGTAGACTTTTCGGGAAATGTTCCGGTTTACGGTTCTCCGGTTTTGGAGAAAGTGGAGATTTAGTTTTTGGTTTCGTGCTCGAAAACTGTCGTCATTAAATCCTTCGCCAATAACGCCCACGATAAAAGTATATATTTAAAGGTAATGAAATTCTATACTGTGTTCAGTACGCTTACTGATATAGCTGTGTTGTCCGGTATGAATGACTAAATTAATGGAAAATTTTGATGATATTTCGTTAAAAATATTTTAACGTTGCCCAGCTTCAGTAGTTACATAAAATAACTTACTTTGATAAGTTTTTTTTTTTTTTTTTGTAATCATCTTTATTGTTCCTATTTTTAAAATGCAATAAAAGTGTGCCACAAAGGATCTTTAAATTTTCGCATATGAATTAATTTGATCTTTAAATTTTCGCATATGAATTAATTTCGAATGGCAACAATTAATGCCAAACCAAAGTTTCATGAATTAATTTCGAATGGTAACAATTAATGCCAAACCAAAGTTTCATGAATTAATTTCGAATGGTAACAATTAATGCCAAACCAAAGTTTCTTGCATTAAATTAAAGTTTAATGTTATGTCATGTAACTTATTTATAATTCTCAGTCATTCATATCTTTAATGGATATTTTTATAATATTTATGCTTTTTTCTTCGTACATACTAAATTTGTTGGATATTTTTCACGAAAACAACAACATTACACAAAAAAAAAAAAAAAAGAAAGAAAGAAAGAAATCGTAGTAATTTTTATAACAACCAGAACAAGATCCATCTTCTATTTGGCTCAGTAAACAACCATTAATTTTCACCCAATAGAAACACATAGAGCACACGCAAACCATTCTGATTTAATTCCATCTCTTTCACATTTTAAACCAACAACCTCTTTTGTCTTTTTGGAAAATCGAATTATGAGAACCCCTACTACTACAGAGAGAGGGGGATAGAGAGAGAGATTTTGTATTCTTGGCCACCCCACCCAACTTCGAACGGGGTTTATTTCAAAATTCTGATGCATCGCCCCCTCCCCCAACCTTTCACTCTCCGGAAACAGAGTATTGTTATTACATAAATGGGAATTTTATGAGCTAGATATAATAAGGATGATTGAAATTATTCTTCGCTTCCATGTAGTAAAGGGGGCAGGCAATTATTCGTGTTCCAATCCACCCCACCAACTCATCACCCCCTCTCCTCTAAGAATAGTGATTCTTCGTGTACCGTCTTGAGTTCACCTAGAGAGGCCAAGTGGTACAGGGAGGCTGGTGGGGTGAAGAGAATTTTAATACCGAATGTTTTGAAGGGGGAGGGGGTTGAGTCGTAATTCTGTTTACCCTTTCAAGAAATAAATGGAGTTTTGATGATGCAACTCTGGCTCAATTACGCGTTGTTTCGCTCTGGAGTGAAAAATGGGGGAGAAATTGTTTCCAGGGAGCAGGGGGGGGGCGTTGTGGGGTGGTGGTGTAGGTGGATTTTCGGAAAATGTTCCGGTTTACGGTTCTCCGGTCGGTAGAAAGTGGGAGATTTAGTTTAAGTTTCATGCTCGAAAACTGTCGTCATTAAAGCCTTCGCCAATAACGCCCACGATAAAAGCATATATCTTAATGGTAATGAAATTCTATATTGTGTTGAGTGCGTCTACTGATATGTTCTGCATCTTCTGGTATGGTGGACTATGAAGGAGTAAAGTAATGGAAAATTTTTGATTATATTTCGTTAAAATAGTTTAACGTTTCCCAGATTTAATAACTATGTAAAATAACTTGCTTTGATAAGATTTTTTTTTCATGATCTTCATTGTTTCCTATTTTTTTTAATATACAATAAAAGTGTGATACAAAGGATCTTTAAATTTTCGCTTATAAATTAATTTGTAATAGAAAGAATTAGTGCCAAACCGGAGTTTACCATTAAATTAAACTTTCGTGTTATATCATTAAATTTATTCATAATTGTCAGTCATTCATTTCTGTAATATATGTTTTTATATTATTTATGCTTTTTTTCTTCGTACTCAAGTTTTTACATTTGAAATTTTTCACGAAAACAGCAACATTACCAAAAAAAAAATAAAGAAAGAAATCTTCGTAACCAAAACAAGATCCATATTCTATGTGGCACAGTAAACAACGATCATTCTTCACCCAATAGCAAACACATGGAACACACGCAAACACCATTCTAATTTAATTCCATCTCTTTCGCATTTTAAACCAACAACCTCTTTCCTTTCTTTGGAAAACCGAATTATGAGAACCCCTTACTAGAAAGAGAGGGTGGGATATAGAGAGAGAATTTGTATTCTGGGTCCACCCCCACTTCCAGCGAGGGTTTGTTTCAAAAATTCAGATACATCGCCCCCTGCCTCCCCCAACCTTTCACTCTCCGGAAACAGAGTATTGTTATTACATAAATGGGAATTTTATGAGCGGGATATAATAAGGATGATTGAAATTATTCTTCGTTTCCATGTAGTAGGGGGGGCAATTATTTGTGTTCCAATCCACCCCCACATCACCCCCTCTCCTCTGAGAATAGTGATACTTCGTGTACCGTCTTGAGTTCACCTAGAGAGGCTAATTGGTACGGGGGGTGAAGAGAATTTTAAAACCGAATGTTTTGAGGGGGGTTGAGTCGTAATTCTGTTTACCCTTTCAAGAAATAAATGAAGTTTTGATGATGCAACTCTGGCTCAATTACGTGTCGTTTCGCTCTCCAGTGAAAAATGGGGAGAAATTGTTTCGATTGATCAGGGAGGGGCGAAGGAGAATTTTGAGGCTGTGGTGGGGTGTTGGTGGATTTTCGGGAAATGTTCCAGTTTACGGTTCTCCGGTCTTGAGAAAGTGGGAGATTTAGTTTTGGTTTCATGCTCTCGAAAACTGTCGTCATCAATGCCTTCGCCAATAACGCCCACGATAAAAGCGTATATTCAATATTAATGAAATTCTATACTGTGTTGAGTACGTTTACCGATATGTTTGTATGGTGAGCTATGAATGACAAAATTAATGGAAAATTTTGATGATATTTCGTTTAAATAGTTTTAACGTTGCCTAACTTTAATAATTACATAAAATAACTTAATTTCATGAATTATTTTTTATTTTTTTAATCATCTTTATTGCTCCTATTTCTGAAATACAATAAAAGTGTGATACAAAGGCTCTTTATATTTTTGTTTAAAAATTAATTTGTAATAGAATGAATTAACGCTAAATCAAAGTTTGTCATCAAATTAAAGTTTCATGTTATATCGTTAAAATTATTCATAATTCACAGTCATTCATTTCCTTAATATATGTTTTTATAATATTCATGTTCTTTTCTTCGTACATACTGAATTTGATGGACATTTTTCACGAAAACAACAACAGTACATAAAAAGAATTCTTACAACCTCTTTTCTCTTTTTGGAAAATCGAATTATGAGAATCCCTATTAGAGAGGGTGGGATAGAGAGAGAGACTTTGTATTCTTGGCCCTCCCACCCCCCATTTCGAATGGGGTCTGTTTCAAAATTCTGATGCATGGCCGCCTCACCCCCACCCCTAACCTTCCACTCTCCGGAAGCAGAATATTGTTATTACATAAATGGGAATTTTATGAGCGAGATATAATAAGGATGATTGAAATTATTCTTCGTTTCCTAGCAGTAGGGGCAATTATTCGTGTTCCAATCCATCCCCTCAACACCCTCTCTCCTCTAAGAATGGTGATTCTTCGTGTACTTCTTGAGTTCACCTAGAGGGGCCAAGTGGTAGGGGGTTGGGTGGGGGTGAAGAGAATTTTAATACCAAATGTTTTGAAGGAGGTCGTAGGGGTGGTTGAGTCATAATTCTGTTTACTCTTTCAAGAAATAAATGGAATTTTGATGATGCAACTCAGGCTCAATTACGCGTCGTTTCGCTCTCCAGTGAAAAATGGGGGAGAAATTGTTTCGAGGGCTCAGGGGGGGAGAGAATTTGCGGGGGGATGTAGGTGGATTTTCGGGAAATGTTCCGGTTTACGGTTCTCCGGTTTGGAGAAAGTGGAGATTTAGTTTTGGTTTCGTGCTCGAAAACTGTCGTCATTAAAGCCTTCGCCAATAACGCCCACGATAAAGCATATATTTATTTAATGAAATGATATACTGTGTTGAATACGTTTACTGATACGGCTGTGTTTTCTGCTATGGTGAGCTATGAATAACTAAATTAAAGGAAAATTTTGATGATATTTCATTAAAATAGTTTAATGTTGCCTAACTTTAATAACTACATAAAATATCTTACTTTGATAGTTTAAAAAATATATTTTAACACTTTTAATTTCATTGCAATTTATCATTGAACAGTTATGTCTGATTGAAAGCATAGTATTATACAATACACTAAAGATATAAGTCATAATGTTATACAATTTTTGCACCGAACATATTTTGCTCAAATATCCATCTAATATTTCATTATATAGAAATAAATAAAATATTTAAAACGATAAATCCAAATAATAAGACTTTTAATTAATTAAATGTTTTATTATATATTGAAATAAAAAAAGATGTTGAACATATTTGAAATAAAAAAAAGGAAACGGTGAATATATATTGAAATAAAAAGATATTAAATGCTCATAAAATGCTTTGACGTCATTTCACACTTGTAATATTACGTAAACTATCATTGATATTGAATTAAATAAATGGCTAATAAGAATTATGTTAGGATTTTTTTGGCTATCAATTAGGCGGATTTTTATATGGTATAGTTTTTTAAAATAAGAAATACAGATACAAATCATCATCATCAGTGGCGCAACAGCCCCATGTTAGGCCAATGCCGTCTGTCTACTGGCAAATTTCGAGACGAGAGATGTTTCTTTTTTACGGGATATACGCCCAGCGCTCTTCAGTCATATTAGGCCGGGGCCTACGGTTTGATTCCTAACCACTACAAATATCCATTGCACCGCCGGGAATCGAACCCGAAACCTGTGGCATCGTGCGCCAGAGTTTAAACAGTAAAATATCGCCATATTTAGTTGAAGAGCTATTAGTTTGGTTTATATAGAAATGTTGACATGAAATTTTTTGTATCGCAATACTCCTTATCCTGTTTTAAAACTCAAAGAATAGAGTATTAATACAAGATAAATTTCAAAAGCTTTTTCTGAAAAAAAAAAAAAAAAAATAATAAGTAAATAAAATAAAAAAAAATAAGTAAATAAAATAAAATAAAAATTCAATTATCAAACAAGTCATAAGAATTACGAAACTTATGAACTGTCGAACCCAAACATCTTTATTGTCAGTCATCATTCGTCATTAAAAACATAAAATATAGAATAACAAATAATACCTAATAGGAGATGAATCATCGCACTTCAAGTGAAGCTGATACGTCGACAAACCACTCATTGTTCTTCAGGACGAGTGGCAAACGTATCGAATGTCTGCGGTTTAAAATCCAAAACTTCCGAAGCCGGAAAAAAGAAAACTGCCCTAAAAGGAGACATCTAAAGCACTGCTGGGGCTATTGTCCTCTGAGGCATTGCGACACAAGATTCCAGCCAAGGTCGCTGATAATAAGGTCGTAAATGTAACGGAAAATTGATGGATGAAACCAAAGGATAGGCTGCTTCTAAAAGTGAGATAACGAAACCCGGGGGAATGCGCGTGTTTTTTCTTGTTTCGAAGGCATGGAATTAAACTCGTTATCTGTCAAGAATTTTCGAGCTATAGATAGAATACTCTAGAGTTTCACACGGAATATAAAAATGTTTGCATTTGAGATAATCTGCCATTAAAACGTTTTAAGAAATAAATTGGCTTATTTTAGCAAAAGTAATCAACAACATGTTATGTGAGGCTTATATATATATATGTTAAATTTTCAACACACATTCAAAATTGACTTTAGATTTTATTGTATGTTATTATCAATATTATTGTGCCGATGATTAATCATTAAATTGCGTTTCAAAAAAAATATTTCAAGTATCAAAGAAATCCTAAGAATTGCGAAACTTATTAACTTTCGAATCCAATATCTTTATCGTCAGATAAAATATAGAATAACAAATAATGCCCACAATAATACCTAAAGTTACCCTTACATATATATATAATATATATATATATATCACATTTTCATTTAGGGCCTGAATGGACGAGCTCGGCTAGCGCTCGGTGCCACAGGTTTCGGGTTTGAATGGATGTTTGTAGTAGTTCGGAATACACTTTAAACCGCAGGTCTATGTCTAATATGACTGTTGGGCGTAGGGCTGACAAGCCTACCACGTAAAAAGAAAATATCTCCACAAGTACTCCTACCTGAAACCTGTGTCACCGAACACCAGACTGCTAATCACTCAGCCATCAGGTTTCATAAAAGGAAATACAATAGATAAATGAACAATGTAGTTCTTTTATTTTTAAGAAATTTCCACTCTAATGCATAAAATAATTATGAATTTAAAAACTGCACTATAATATTTACGAGTGGTAGAAAGTAAAAATAATGAAATATTAATACTTTTTAATCCAATGAAAAAAAAAAAAAAAAAAAATCTAATTGCCACTTTCAGCTGCTTTATACCAGACTAACGTTTCATTTATTTTTGTTTTCAACAAGGACCCCATGCGTGTGCTATAAGTATAAAAACACAAGACACTCGCACACAGTCGTGTCCCATCGCTACTTTGTCCCCTTTGAAGTCGGTGGCGTGACGCCGCAATCTTCCCCTTTCTTCCCCAAATGTGCTGAGAACTTGAAACACGACACCGTTATACTCTTACAATCAGTTTTTACGATTCTTCCACCAGAACGACTTTCCTCTGGGTGATCGTAATGAAAAGATTATTTTCAGGTGGCACGCATGGAAATACCAGAGACTATTTTTTTTTGTTTCAGAGAGACCTTGGAGAAGAGGTTGCGATACAATGGAAAGCCAGCATAATAGTCGAGCTCACAATGACGAAACTCTCTATATTAGTTGATGTGTTTTTTTCCGGTGAGATATTGGGCAATCATTGGATTAATGTGAGTTCCCACACTCCTCTCACGATGACAGATTGTTCGAATAAATGCAGTAATCAGTTTTTAGTTCAAGAAGAATTTTAGAATCCATCTAAAATGTATTTTTTAATTCGCATACCTATTATTTTCTTTATAGTAGTCTTTAAATCATATTGATGCATTGTGTTTTTGTCGGTTATTTTATTGTTTTGTGTTATGAAGAATCTGGTAATATAGAAATGCACATGGGAAAAAATTATTCTTCATTATGTGTTAATGTTCAGTTTATTAATAACAGAAAAGTAAAAGTAAAACAATTTTTTTGGTTAAGAAATCGAAAGAATTTCATAGTCAGAAAAGCTTAATTCTTGTTATATAAAATTATTGTTATATATTGTTATATATTATTAGACCTATGTTGGTTTATGGCTGTGAAACTTGGACTTCGGCAAGATATGATGAGGCCCATTTTGGGTTTATGTGAGCGGAAGATTTTAACGGCTATTCTTGGAGGTGTTAAAGAAAGGGATTGTTGGAGAAGACGGTACAACGCAGAAATTTATAAATGCTATAAACACTCAGATATTATAAAATTTATTAAGATCAATAGATTAAACTGGGTTGCTCGTGTACTTAGAATGAATGATTTAAACCCTGTAAAAAAGAATCGTTTTTGGCAAAGCCACAGGGACAAAGAGGAAGAGAACGACCCAAGTTGCGATGGACAGACGCTATTGAAAAATATTTTGTTCTGCTAAATGTTAAGAATTGGAGGACCATTGTCACCTAGAAGAATGAATGAAAATGTCTTCAAAGGAAAGCCTTGGTCCACTCTGGACTGCTACTGGGGCTGATGATGAAAAGTAAAAGAAAATAAAAAATTTCGAAGAGAACAATATTTTTAGTATGGGATATTTGACCTGTTGTAATTCGCCAATAATATTGTAGATACTCGGGAAATTTATTATTAATATAAGTTCATTGCGCTGTTCTATGCTTCGTCCATTAAAGAAAAAAGATTAAAAGAAACAATCTTAGATATCCTTAAGAGTGAAAAATGGATATCAACAGAATGTATTTAAAAATCTTCAGCAATCAGTTTATCCACTTTTTGGATGTTAATGTTCACCATTTAAATGGATCACATCTGTAATCTGCTGTTATCTAGCAAGTAGCCTTAAGACGAAAGAGAGGTAAGTGAAAGAAGGTTGTGATAAGCGAAGGTTATCAAAAACAACTGTTTTACAATATCACCTTAAGTAATGCGTGGACCAAATAATCTTTATGGATTAAGCAATAAAAAATGTTCTTATATATTAAATTATATCCCGACGGGGACCTGTGATAACACTTATTCACCTTTCCACCCATAAAATACTAAACTTCTTTCTCCAGCTAATTGTTTTGTCGTTTGACAGAAAACTCCAACCGACTGTAACAGTTCAATTGTATAATTATTGAATGGGGCCTGATGGCCGAGTGGCTAGCGCTCTAACGCTAGGTACCACAGGTTTCGGATTCGAATCCCGGCGGTGCCATGCATGCTTATAGTTGTTCGGAATCCACTTTAAGCTGTAGATCCAAGTATCATTTGATGGTAAGAGCGTCACGGAGCCTAGTCAGACTTCTCTCACCCACATCTTCCTCAAACTGTATAGGGGCAACTCAGCTCTAGGCACAGTGATGTGATGTGGTGTGGTGTAGTAGTAGTAGATTAATTGTTCAGGGAATAGTAATTTTGATAGAGAATTAGTTTTCATTTTCTAAAGCAATACACTGCAATCATATTACACATGTATGATGTAACAAAAATAAAAGTGAAATTTTTCTTAACACTAGTTGTTATGTATATATATATATATAGTTGCCTAGTTGAAGATGCAGCTGCTATAACAGTTTTTTTTTTTTTTTTTAAAGCCAAAGTGTAGTCTGCCCACTAACACCACAAATTTGTTTCTTGAATCTCTTCCTCCAGAAATTCAGTATTCTAACCAGACCAGTATCGATAATACATATCCATCTTTCCATCCATAAAATAGTAATCTTCTTTGTTGACTAATTGTTTAGAGAGTAATCCTATTTTTTGGATAATTGCTTAGTGAGTAATCTTCTTTGTTGGGCGAGATTGTTTGAGAGGAAACTCCAACCAACTGTCTTGTTGAGGGATTAGTAATTTTGATTGAGAAATTTTTTTTTCGTTATTCAAATCAATACACTTGGTCGTGCATGATGTAACAAAAATAAAAGTGAACTTCTTCTTAACTCAAGTTGTAGTGCTATATAGTTGCTTAGTTGAAGATGCAGCAGCTATAACAGTTTTTTAAAAGCCAAAGTGTAGTCTGCCCACTAACACCATAAATTTGTTTCTCGAATCTCTCCGCTCCAGAGACCCGACGCTATCCACCGCATGTTAAATAGGTCTGCAACCGCCCTTCAGGGACAGTGGCCTTCTCCTTACTTTTTCAGAGTTTTTTTTTTTAATTCCGTTTTTTTTCTTTCCTTCCTTCTACTTTTTTTCCGCTGGCAGCAATCTGAGAGGCCGAGCGGAAGTCGCTTGAGACTTCCTCCGGTGGATATCCGCTGCACGTGCTCAACCAGGTAGAATCGCACCCGCCCTCTCTGTGAAGAAATCTCTAGGCAAGAAAACGCCTCCATTAAGGAGACCTTCCCCCTTGATGATGAAGAACGGGGGTGGTGTAACCTTACAAGTTCCTTCTTCTTTTTTTTTTTTTCTTCAATGTCTCGGGTGGGCAGATGTGAAGGGAATCGTTAACGCAGTTTCAAATAAAATTGGTACTGCCAGCGACATTGATATGTATGGTGAACTTAGAAGAAATAAATTTTATGAGTGATTATAAAACATACTTATTTTGTAACTATTCATAAAATGAAAAATACTGAAAATTTCGTAACATTGTAGATTTAATGTTACCGTAATACTAACATTAAACTGATGGGTGTTTTTTTTTTTTTTCTTTTTTAAACCTACTGCAAGGGTGGGTATCTTTGATCTATTTTCTGCTTATGATATATTTTTTTTTATGTCTTTTACTTTACCAAAATTTTTCTTAGTGTGTGCACATTATTGTTGAGAAAGCAATTTTTATAGATGTCTTCTTAAGTGAAACTGCCCTATATATTTGTCGTGAGTATGGAGAAACACAATGATATTAAGATATACTACAGTAACCAAAGATATCAAATCAACAAAGCTTACAAAGATACACGATATAATTTTTTTTAGTGTGTGCACACATTATTATTGAGAAAGCAATTTTTATAGAAGTCTTCCTTATGTGAAACTGTCCTATATATTTGTCGTGAGTACAGAGAAACACAATGATATACACTGAAGTGACAAAAGTCATGGGATACCTCTTAATATCGTGTCGGCCCTCCTTTCGCCCGGCGAAGTGCAGCAACTCGACGTGGCATGGACTCAACAAGTCGTTGGAAGTCATCTGCAGGAATATTGAGCCATGCTGTCTCGATAGACGCCCATAATTGTGAAAGCGTTGATGGTGCAGGATTTTGGGCACGAACAGACCTCTCGATGATGTCCCATAAATGCTCGATGGGATTCATGTCGGGCGATCTAGGTGGCCAGATCATTCGTTGGAATTGTCCAGAATGTTCTTCAAACCAATCGCGAACAGTTGTGGCCCGGTGACATGGCGCATTGTCATCCATAAAAATCCCATCGTTGTTTGGGTACATGAAGTCCATGAATGGCTGCAAGTGATCTCCAAGTAGCTGAACATAAGCATTTCCAGTCAATGTTCGGTCCAGTCGCACCAGAGGACCAAGTCCATTCCATGAAAAAACAGCCCACACCATTACGGAGCCACCACCAGCTTGAACAGTGCCTTGCTGACAGTTTGGGTCCATGGCTTCGTGGGGTCTGCGCCCACACTCGAACCCTACCATCAGCTCTTACCAACTGAAATCGTGACTCATCGGACCAGGCCACGGTTTTCCATTCATCTAGGGACCAACCGATATGCTCACGTGCCCACGAGAGTCGCTGCAAGCGATGTCGTTCTGTCAGTAAAGGCACTCGAGTCGGTCTTCTGCTGGAATAGCCCAAGAAAACCAAATTTCTCCGCACAGTTCTAACAGACAAGTCCCTTGTACGTCCCACATTGATTTCTGCGGTTATTTGACGCACTGTTGCTTGTCTGTTAGAATTTACGACTCTTTGCAGACGTCGCCGGTCTCGGTCGTTAAGTGCAGGCGGTCGACCACTGCGCTGTCCATGGTGGGATGTTATGCCTGAAATTTCATACTCTCGGCACACTCTTGACACAGTGGATTTGGGAATGTTGAATTCCCTAACGATTTCCGAAATGGCATGACCCATGCGTCTAGCTCCAACTAACATTCCGCGTTCAAAGTCTGTTAATTCCCGTCGTGCGGTCATCATCACATCAAAACCTCTTCACATGAATAACTTGAACAGAAATGAAAGCTCTGCGAAAGCACTGCGCATTTATACCTGTTCTACGCGATGCTACTGCCATCTGAAAATTTGCATATTGCTATCCCATGACTTTTGTCACTTCAGTGTAAGATATACTGCAGTAACCAAAGATATGGTATCAGTGTACTAAGGTGTCAACAAAGCTTGCAAAGATATAAGATGTGAAAATATAAAGATTGTTAGAGCATATGCTAGTCTACTATGGGTAATCTCAGTTAGATAAAAACAATTATCGAGCTTATCTTTTCCCTGTAGAAGTGTCCGACTTCAGACGACCAAACTATTGTTAGTTCGACTTGTGGCTTAGGGCTAACTTGAACAAATCAGGAGGTCTGCAATTCGAAGAAGGTTCAATGGTGAATATGATAAAGTGCGTAAAATGATTTGTATTGATAATCAGTTTGCCTGGTGACAATTTTCTAGGCTTTTCTAGGCTACGTTTTAGAGCTATCCTGTATTGCCCGTCGGTTTGCTGTTAATGACATACATTAGAACACAGCATCCATCGATGTTTAAAAAATATTTTTTTATTTTTATTTTTTGTGGATTGTTTTGGATTTTAAGAATAAAAATATATATTTGTTTTGAAGTTAAATCATATGACATAGAATGAAGCAAAAATTATCATATTCATAATGTATGATCTGCCAGAATGAGGAATGTAGATTATACATTATTTCAGGTAGGGGGATTATGAAATCAAATTGATTGAATAGGTCGGATTTTCCGCCTGTTTACAAAGTGAAAGCCCTTTGTGGTTTTCGTGTATCACGCCGTGTGATTATTAAGGTCTGCCGCAGACCAGTGCATTAGATTCGACGTATACTTGAGAACTCTGAAAATCTCCGTCCTTGAAGGAGTGAACTCCACTTGCGAATCAAATTATCGTTAATTTTTATTCTTTGTAAATAGAGTTCTGTATATATGCCTATAGTACTTGTAAATAAATATTAAAGTGTTATCAGGAACCTTGAAGTGGCTCTTTTTTTTTCGAAGCCGTTATAAGTCTAAGGCCGAGACTATAAGGATGTGGATTGAAATAAACTTTCTGAGAGGGCTTTCTTGAATAGTTTCTCACATTTGTATGCAGATTATGGTAAACCTGGATTATGGTAAACCAGCTACGGTAGATGCGTGATATTCTGACAATCTATTCGTTTTAAAAGCGATGGCTTCTGCTGGAGAAGAAAATATTTCAAACCTAATACGTTATCAGCTTAAAAAAATTATGGTTATTCATCCCAATAGTTTACATGGGAAACTTTCTTCCACTCCGATCACTATACTTGTGTCTGTCGGCATACCTGTCGAGCCATGACTAATAAATACTCGGCACAAAATTCCACTGCGACGTTAATCTAACTAAACAAAGCGGGCACCAGCTTTCGTCTATCAGATAGCACGCATGGTGGCACCCAAGGTGTGATCCTTCATGAAGAAGATAAAGCCTTTGGGCCCGTCCACGAAAGCAGCAAAGATAAACAGTCCTTTTCCGCGCGCATTATCTCGTGTGCGGGTATTTATCACGGCCGTCCTGAGACGCGTCATCTTTGCGGCTTATCGCCCGCCTTCACGCGATATCACGCCCGGATTCATTAGCTCCTCGTTTTCGGTAGCCAAGAGGAAAAAATGTGGCTCTGCATAATTGATACCCCGTCGCTCTACGTCTTTGAGGCCGTTTCTCTCTGCAGCCCCTGTTTCTGCCATTTCAGTTTTATTGTTTGTGCATTGGGTAAAGGTGTTAGAATCAGTTTTGATTTCAGAGATTTACTCCTTAAAATAGAAATTTAGTACCGATTTAATCTCCTTTGTTGAGTAGTTTGATTGACTTGTTGAGTTTAATTGTCTGTAAAGAAAGATTGGCAGATGTTTTCGGTTATGAGACCTTTTTTCCATGAAGGATTTATTAAATTGGTTAATCGTATTAATTGATGTAAAAAGAGAGGATAATATACTAATAACTTGCTTGATAACTTAATCGAACTAGCCATTAAATTGGTTAATCTTATTAATTGATCATAAAGGAGAGGATAATTTACTAATAACTTGCTTGATAACTTAATCGAACTAGCCATTAAATTGGTTAATCTTATTAATTGATGATAAAGGAGAGGATAATTTACTAATAACTTGCTTGATAACTTGTCATTAAATTGGTCAATCTTATTAAATATGTTTAATTATGTATGTACAGAAATAGACTCAATTGAACACTACATGAGAAAATTCGATTTTGTAGAAAAGTTTCAAACATATAAAAATATCGAAATCATTAATTTTGCAATACATGTATTAAATACTTTTATTATAATTATTCGTTTTTTTAATAATTAATATTTGAGAATTAATTTTTTTTTTTTTTTTTTTTTTTGCTTTTAAAGCTTTGTTTATTATTTATACCAATTTTTATTATGGATACATCAAATATATAATAACATATAAAAATATAATAGCATCCATAATGCATGTCATGGATATATCTTTAAAATATGATTTAAAAAAAGTTTGGAAACATCTACCAAATTAATTCTTTTTGCATTCTACCAAATTACTAATTCTTTTTTTTGCATAGATATGTTATTAGGAAAACTAACGCAATAAAAAATATTGAAATATAAAGAAAACTATTATCAGAAGATTTTAAATAAATATTTTATGTCATATATAATGTATATTTCATGCAGATTGCTTATTAAAATATTTTATGTATATGCATTTCTGAAGTGTATATGCATTTCTGTATTCTGTATGAATACTTTTCTGTATTTTCTACATTTAATACGTTGTTATCTATTCGAATTGTAAGTCTTTATAAGAAATAGGGAGCTGCAACAATTGGAATATGGAGCCTTAACAATTACTTGACACTCTAGACATTCGCGACTTCACAAACTAAAAGATAGCAGGAGGTTTACAGATAAACCGACGTTCTTTACCTTCATATATGAGGGGGGGATATCCACCTGACATACTTATCCGATAAATAAAAAACTTATTTCTCGTCTGTGTGTGTGTGTGACGGTGGGGAGTTGGTGGGGTGGCAAGGTAAAGGGAAAGAGGGAGAGAGCGCCCCGGCTGTGTTGATTGTAACCAAGGCAACCGCACTAGTCACCGGATGCAGATATCACTTCCGACATCATGCACGCAGGGGCGGAGATAAAGGGGGAGGAGAGAGATAGGGCGCTTTTATCTCTGCACCCCCTGCGAAAAAAAAAAAAAATGGGGAGGGCTTCCTTTGTTGGGTTCTTTTATTGCGTTGTTTGTAACGGTGTGTGTTGGGAAATCGGGGCGATACTAGATACAAGTTTTTCTGTTCTATGCCCGGGCTTGCGATATTTATCAGGTAGGAAAGGAAGGGGCGTTTTATGATAGGCGTGTTGAGATTTCTGTTGGGGTAGGGGTGGGATGGGAAGTGATTTTGATGGACTTTATTAAAATCAAATTTGGTTGGGAGATAACATCAATTTGTTTTTAGTGGGGTCTTTTTATTTCGTGGTAGGGTTTAGATGTGTTAGTTTTTATGGTAGGCAGGGTGTCACACAAAATGCCCCCGTTTCTCCAATCGAACCACTGATCTTTGGGGTGCTTTATTACTTAATATTCACTTATGGTTTTTTTTTTATTTTATTTTATTTGTTTATTTATTTTTTATCTGTTTGGCTTGTATTGGGGAATCAGTATTCCTTTAATTTTAATATTTAAATTTCGAGAGTATAATATTGGAAATAATTTATATGTTAGCACTTGAAAAAAATGGATTTTAAGTTATTATGTAGGGCGCTGAATATGATTTAATAATACTGTTACATTCATTATCTAATAATTATAAGTAGAATGTCAGAAAGAAGATGAAAATATTAAGACTACGTAGTAATTATTATGATGACTTGTTAATGAATGGACGTATTTTAATAATATAACAGTCACTTATGATTTATTTTATTTTATTTTTATTTATTTTTATTTTTATTATTATTATTATTATTTGTTTGACTTGTATTGGGGAATCGATATTCCTTTTATTTTAATGCATAAATTTGAGGTTTTTTTTGGTTTGGTTTGTCGATTTTACTGTCATTTTGTGCACACTTTGGGCTAATTAGACCGAAACCTACAGTTTAACGTGGATTTCGAACTACTCACAAACATCCATGCCACTGCCAGGATTCGAACCTGAAGCCTCTGGTACCAAAGACCAGAGCGGTAGTGAATTGGCCATCAGGCAACCATAAAGTTGAGGAGTATGATATTGTAAACAATTTTGTGTAAATACTTGAAAAAATTTATTTTAAATTATTATTTAGGACACTGAATATGATTTAATAATACTGCTACATTCATTATCTAATAATTACAAGTAGAATGTAAAAAGAAGGTGAAAATATTTGATCTGTAGGTGCCAGATGGCTGAGTGACTAGCGTTCTGGTGCGCGGTGCCACAGGTTTCAGATTCGATTCTGGGCGGTACCATAGATGTTTGTTAGTGGTTCGAAATCCACTTTAAACCGTAGGTCCCGGACATGTCTGACATGATCGTAAAGCGTTGTGGGGGGGTAGTGTTACTCCGCGTCCGTAGCTTAACCTAAGCTACACGCACCTTCTGGGTAGTGCTAAGAGAGTAACGTCGGTGCGGCGCTTGCCTTACGGCATGAAAGATTACTAAGTGTTTGCCAATTGCATTAGAAAAAAATATTTGGACTGCATAGTAATTATAAATGTATATATTATCCAATTTATTATGTGTTATAACACAATGGTATTAAGTCGGCTGACTTTTTAATGAATTTACGTATTTAAATAAGATAATAAAATAAGTTATTTGTGATTTTATATATAAATTTTATTTATTTACGCATTTTAGTAATTAAACATTAAAATTAAGGCTTGTAAAACTTCAACCACAGTTCTATCAGTTCTGTAATAATTCACATAATCATTGTCACTTCTAAAAAAATCTTTTGTTACCGTTACAGCAGAAACACATGATTGGTTGATAAGAGGTTTTCGGCCAGTATTCAACGTTCCAATTGATGTGCCAGCAAGAGACACATAATTGGAATACAGGGCATTCTGGTATGACATGGTACCCTATAAAAATATATCACACTTGGCACGATGCCAAGTTGGAACAATGCCAATGTAACAGTTTGTTGCAATATAGCAGTTACTTTATGCAATACCAATATAACAATTACATCCCCTTAACCTTCAACCATTTGTTCTCGGAAGGTAGGTTTTACCATGTGGAGGTAGCTTGCTTTGAGGTTCTTAAGGAGGAGGGACCCTTTGACAGGAACTTGGTTCTGGATTGCTGGCATCAGAAGGTTTCCGTTCTATGGTCTGGTTTTCCCCGTCCTTGAATGGGGGCAACTGGTTTAACATCAGCTCCATGATATGACAGTAATAGCAAAAACATAGCAATTCCCTATGGTAAAAGAAATGCAATCTTAAATGCAATATTGTACGTGGTAGGAAAAGTTTGTATCATAATAATATTGGACACATCACACAGGATATGAATTTTGAGGTTTTGCCTTTTTTTTTTTAGCCTCAATAGTTGAGTGTACGTAGGCTAAATTGCATCAATTATAAACAGAGGAGGTGATTTACGAATCTTATCAGCATGATACTTGCATCTATCTTGGTTTACTTTTACAAGACAATTCATTTGAACCGTAAAAATGGCAAATTTCTTCAGAAAATATATAATTTGTTATTAATTGCCTATATGTATGATTCAGTGCAGTGGAGACAGTTAAACTGCTTCATATTTTTTCATGAAACCGTTAAATTCATTAACCATTTTTGTAAGAAAAAAGTCTTTTGATGAATCAACTTGTTCCCCCGGAAGGCGCGAGGAAGACATTCTTCCATTCTTCAGGATTTTTAGTATTATAGTAATTTCAATTTTGTATGTGGTGATAACTGGACACCCAGTCAGACTCCATAGATGTCGGGCACTCTAACAGAGACATTTACCATTACTACTGCACCACACCACATCATATATAGAAAAAAAAATTCGGAAAATTCCCACTAGTCATGCAACTGTCCCACTAGTCAAGTCATATTATTACTACACCACATCACTGTGCCTAGAGCTGAGTTTCCCCTATACAGTTGGAAGGATATGGGTGAGAAGTCTGACTGGCTCCGTGATGCTCTTACAGTCATATGAGACCGGGACCTACGACTTAAAGTGGATTCCGAACCCTATAAACATCCATGGCATCGCCGGGACTCGAACCATGTGGCATCGACACTTGGCCATTCAGACCCCTTGCACGTTAGTTAGCATGCAGAGCGACTAAGTCTTCAAGGACAAATAATACAGTCTTTAACAAATTTCTATATTCGCATTGTTCCAACTTGGCATCTCGCCAAGTGTGACGTTTCTTTTTATAGGGCACCATGGGATGCCAGAAGAACTCCCTGTCCTCCAATGAAGTGCCTCTAGCTGCCAGATAAACAGCCCCGAAAAATCCCTATCAACCAATGCCACTACTGTTAAGCCAACAAAATATATATATAATTTAGAAGGGCAATATATTCTTTTTATAAATTTAATATAATTATTTTTTAATATCCGATTCCTTATTTTTATTATATTTTCCCTAAAATAATTTGGTTAGCTTATATCCAAGGTGAAAAAATTCAATATTCTTAGTTGCTTCTCTCTTTTATTTTTGTGAGGAAATCTCTCGGTTGGCTGTTTACTGCAGCCGAGCACCATCGCGGTGAAAAACAGCGCATGACATTTTGGAGCCGCGAGTGTTTGATCAGCCGTCAGTTCTGGTTTCTTCTTGTTTGCAGTCGACCGGCGAGATCTTAATGGAAGATCTCTGGGAGAATGTTTACAGCTCTCGCCTTGCCGCATAGCTCAGGTGCGCGCAATTTTAACGGGGCTCAAGTTATTAACTGGCTTGCCTTGCACAGCAGTTTGATAAATAGGCCTATGCATACAACTATGCTATTTTATACAACTATGCATACAACTAACTATATACTATGCATATAACTAACTATATACTATGCATATAACTAACTATATACTATTTTTAAACTATAGTATAATGCATATTTATATTTTAAACACACAACATAACTATTATGGATTTTTCGTGGTCTTTAGGGAAAATAACAGAAAGTTTCGATTATATAAGTATGAACTACGGAAAAAACCAATATTTCTACAGCAATTTTTTTAAAGACAGTTTTGTTTATTACTTTTCTAAATTAACACAATTTAAAAATTGCGCTAGTAGTTTTGAAAGAAAATTTTACTAATTTTTTTTTTTTTTTTAATTTTAAATAATATTCTATCTTATTCAGTTATGTACACAAATAAATTATCACTGCTATTAAATGTTTTCTTTGTTATGAAAATGACCGAGGTCTTTAATTAAAGGGGATAGAATTGATTGGAAACGTTTGGTATTGGTATAAGGAAGTACAGAAAATTATTTGAAATATTACTGAATGGTCTCATTTTTCTATTGCATTATTTGCTATTCATTCACTATTCATTTTTCTATTGGATATAGTTGATTGGAAAAGTTTAGTACTGGTATACGGAACTACAGAAAATTATCTGAAATATTACCGAAAAGTCTTAGTTGATGTTGACATCTCTATGCCCACCCAGTATTCATTTTTCTATGGTAATATCTGATCACCATTTTAATTATCATAATTTGAATATGAGTAAACACTAATGTTTAAAGAAGAGTATTTACTAAGAATGCTTGCAACTCTCGGGTTGATGCATAGCTCAGGTGCGCGCAATTTTAACGGGGCTGAAGTAATTAATTCGCTTGCCTTGCGCACGAGTTTGATAAATATGCTTATCCATGTGCATACTATTTTTAAACTATAGTATAATACATATTTATATTTTAAACACACAACATGCATAATAGATATAGATATGAGAACTATTATGGATTTTCGTAATCATAAGGAAAAATAACAAAAAGTTTCGATTGTATATGGACTAAGGAATAAACGAATATTTCTACAGAAATTTTTTAAGGCCATTTTGTTGATTATTTTTCAATTTAAAATAATTAAAAAAAAACTTCCATCGATTTTGAGAAAAATTGAGCTAGAAATTTGCGAAAAATATTTTATAGAATTTTTTTAATTAAACAAATAACATTCAATCTTATTCAGCTATGTGCATACAAAAATTTCAGATTACATATAAAATTATAGATTATTTTAATAAGAAGTTAACATTATAAAGTTATTGCATTTTTCTATGAATTTCAGCAGTTTCAAAAAAAAAAAAAAAAAAAAAAAGATGAGATACAAAAATAATTTATAGTTTTCCAGATTTAAAAAAAAAAACAAAATGAGATACAAATATCGTCTGCGATTTGATTCATAAAAGCGTTTATGGCAGAAGAATTTTTTGTTATTTCTCTTTTTCGTGAAATTCAAAAAAGATTTGGCAACGAAATGAAATCGTCTGTTAAAAAATCAATTCAATCTAAAATAAAATTGTTCTCGTTTTCAAGTAATTTTTTATGTAAGTCGGAAATTTGCGAATCATAATTTAAAAATAGAAGATGTCAAATTAAACATTATTGTTGCAATTAGGAATGGAAAACTTTTCCGAGAATGTTTTTAATTATACGGAGCTCCATTTAGTCATGCCATTCAGAGTGAGTTTTATTCTATTTTAAAATGACATAAAAATTAGTAATAATTTTATGTAAAAATTTGCGAAATTAAGAATATAAATTAAATAATGAAGATTCCCAAGATTCTTTCTAAATCTGCTGAATCATTCGCTGGCATTTGAAAAGCTGAAGAATAAAATTAAAAAAAAATTAAATTAATAAATAAATTAATTAAATAGATAAATATCATAAATAAATAAATAAAATAATATAAATAACAAAAATATAATAAATAGTATAAATAAATAAATAAAATAAATAATGAAGATTCACAAAATGGTTTTTAAATCTGATGAATCGCGCTAACATTTGAAAAGCTGAAAAATGAAATAAAATTAAATAAAACATAAATTAAATTAATAAACTGATTAAATAAATAAATAAAATAATATAAATAATAAATATAATAAATAATAAATATTATAAATAATATAAATAAAATAAATATATTGCAGAGTATCTTACCTATTATATAATTTGAAAAAAAAAAAATATTTGTGAACAAATAATTATGATAATATTTACCATTTTGATATTGTTAACTATAATTATCAAGTGAATTAGTTTTAAGTATAAAAGTCAAACATTAATTGAACATTTTTGCCCGGAAACGTAAAAAAATTCTAAAACTTCAATTAATCTCTCGGGCTTGTAAACGGCTCATTTAACAATGTTTATGAAGAACACTGTCGACATTTACAGTATGTTATGAGCTATGATGTTTTTAGACACATCCATCTGTACCATGTATACCGCTTAACTTAATAGATCCTTATCTCATTTCGGGAATGCCATCAAATGTCATCTACCGCTACTTCTTTTGCGGTGTGTTTTTGTTTTCCGCTTGATAATCTCTTCGATAAGAGGGCTCTGAATTCTTTCGGTTTCGGGGGGACATCCCCAGAATTTCGAATTTCCTCTCCCGTCGGCCGATGTTATCGAATCGGGAACTGTTCCCACGTTGCCCACCCTCCCGAGAAACAGGTGCTGTCGCTTGAAGGCTTCCCTTTCATAGTCTGCCGTGTACTTCGAGGGGATAAATGCACGAAAACGTATGCCGATGTTGCTTCATATACAAGGATATAGTGTTTATATACGATATCCGTATACTTCATATTCTACAATGTTATATATATATGATATCTATATATTACATAGATAAATATATTATATAAGATATATTTTGTTCTAATGCAGTTGGCAAGCATTTAGACAGTTGACTTGGATGCCTTAAGGCAAGCGCTGCACCGGCTTTACTCACTTAGCACTACCCAGAAGGTGCGTGTAGCTTGGAGATAAGCTACGGATGCGGAGTAACAATACCTACGCAACGCTCAACGATCTTGTTAGACGGGGACCTACGGCTTAAAGTGAATTGCAAACCACTACAAACATCCATGACACACACACACACACACATATATATATATAACTTGTAGAATTTGAAATATTGTAACACATGATGTTTTAAAGCTAAATTTGTAAAAGTATGACGGTTATTCGGGTCCTGATGGCCAAGTGACTAATGCTTTGGAGCTCTGTGCCACGTGTTTTGTGCTGTAGTTCCGTTGGTGCCATGGACGTTTGTTTTGGTTCGGAATCCACTTTAAGCCGTATATCCCAGTCTCATATGACTGTAGAGCGTCACGGTGCCAAGTCAGACTTGTACCTACGGGTAATCCAGCGATGTTTGTTGTCAACAATTTTTGGGGCCTGAGTGACCTCTCCTGTCTCAAAATCTACCAGCAGGCAGACAGCCCTCGACCACACTGGGCTGCAGTGTATATATGTATATCATCATCATCTTCAATAGCACAATCATTCATTCTAAATATATTAGCAGCCCAGTTTAATCTATTGATCTTAATAAATTTTATAATATCTGGGTCTTTATATATTTGCGCATTGTACCGTCTTCTCCAACAATCACTTCCCTTAACACCTCCAAGAATAGCTCTTAAAATCTTCCGCTCAAATATACCTAAATGGGCTTCATCATATATATTTATATTCTGATAAAATAATTTAATACCATACATAAATTAAAGCAATTATTCTGGTCAAGTAAATTATAATTTTGAATCTTAAAATGAAAAAGTGTCAAATATTAAAATTACTTATTTTATTTGATGAAAAGATTAAAAATATTGACCATCAAGGAAAAACCGAATTTTCTTTTTAAATCATAGCAAATAAAAGCAACCTTTTTTTTTTTTTTTTTTTTTTTTTTTTTTTTTTTTTTTTATTATTATTATAAAACCATGGTTTCATTTTTTTTTTCCCCCAATATCACCATTCATTTCATTTTTTCCCCCAATTTTCACCTCATATATAATGAATGAATATCACGCAATCCTCAAAATTACAGTAATTTATTTCTTCATAAAAATTGTAAAACAAGCCATTAAATGTTGAATGGAAGAGTGGCATATACTCAACAGAAAAGCACCAACATAGATAATAGTTTTCGTAAACAGGATATTCAATGAAAGTGAGAACAAAGCGTGATATTAGATTCACCAGTTCTGCACGTATCTAGACAGAGGACGCTGCAATATATCTCTGACAAGCAGTTATAAAAAAGTAAAGGTTTCTGTAGCTGGAGTGTAGCGCGCAAATCGGTTTTTGATGGATTATGATTCATCGCCAGTGATCTACTATCCCAGACATAATAGACTTGTAAATAAATGTGTGATCATTGGTTGAGATAATTCAGTGGTATGAAGATTTTAATGAAGTGTCAAAATGGTGCAGGTTTCATTACAGCTTCTGAACATCGATTGTTTGCGATGTAATTGACCATTGTTGCTAGGTGTTGTTGGTTGTTTTCAAATAAAGAAAAGATGTTATTTTAACTTATATAATTTTGAAGTGTTAGTGTAATAACTATTGTGAAGTATTAGTTTTGGACAACCTCAAATAAGAAGAATGATTTAGTTTACTCCGGTGTGCAATTTTGTAATAAACCTATTTTGCTTTGAATATATAAATATTACTACTGTGCCCAAAAAATAAGACCAATTATTTTTTTTTTTTTCAAAAACTCTTTATTTATTTACTATTATTAATATCTATTATTATTAACTCTTTCCGATACAGTAATGCTCACCGAATGCCTTCTGCAACATTCTATACGTTTCCGCAAACAAAATTGAATACAAGTTCTTTACTCAATTCATTCAGACATTTCAAAAATCGCCGGTATCAATTTTAGCGTCTCACAAAGCCAAGCGTAACTCAAACACTAATGAATATTTTGACGTCGAATTTCACACAGATATCAAGGACAGTGCCAGCAACCTAAAAAAGAAAAAAAAAAAAAAATTTTAATTCTATGAGCCCCGGGAATTTTAAATTGAAAATTGGTCTTACTTTTTGGACACAGCAGTATATTATTGATGGTAATTTATTTAAAGTATTTGGTGTGGCCAGTGGAAATTTCATATTTCAAAAAAAAAAAAAAAACGTGAAGTGTCTTAAGAATTAAATGATGGTCTGATGGCTGAGTTAATTAGTTCTAATCTAATATTTATTAATTTTAATAGGGCCTGATAGCCGACCATTTAATTAAATAAGGACTTGATGGCCGAGTGACTAGCGTTCTGGTGCTCAAAACCACAGGTTTCGGGTTCGAGTGAAATTCGAACATTAGTGAAATTGTGGTCCTTTGGACTTTCGCGAACGTTTGACTATATTCTATGGATGAGTTCGGTAGGTGAAGTCTTTAGTAATCCTAATGTGGTGAGAGACATTTGGCTTGATTTAGTGTCTATTATGGAAGTATAGTGTGTTTATACTGCTGATATTGGGGTTTGTGCAAGCAGCGCCATTTGTGAAAACGCTACTGGGAAACCCCGAGTTGAGACAGAGTTGAGTACGTGTGCAAATAAAGAGTTAGTGTAGCGAGTCTATCCTCAAGCCAAAATAATTGTGAAAATATTACAGTCCACATCTTGTTTTTATTACGTGCGAAATAGTTATCCAGCATCTGTTTTCTGGTGCCACACTAATTTAGTACAACATGAAGGTGAGGAATTTCTATCATCTACTCATCTTCTTAAACCCAAAGGAAATAGTTCAGGCCGATTTATCATGTCCATCCCCTGCGTTGACACAACTTTCGATTGAACTCGCCTGTTGATTCCGTACTGCCCAACGCATTCAATACCAAGCTCTTCTATTATGCTTAAATGAAATAATTCAAATAAAACAATAGTTGGATTGGATCGAATTGAATTTTTAATATGTCTTTACGACATCCAAGAGAGGTTTGCGAGACAATGACTATAGCAAATAGCCGAGTCAGTATGCAAATAATAAATGCCCGAACGAAGTCCAATGAAATATGATTCGTTTCTGAAGGGTACCTTTGTATATAAATCCATTTTCTCAGTTAAGTTAAGTTCTTCATTCTTCATTTCTTCAGTTAATTTTCAGTTAGCTTAAATGAAATAATTGAAATTAAACAATAGTTGGATTGGATCGAATTGAATTTTCAATATGTCTGTAAGTATCCAAGAGAGATTTGCGACAAGGACTATAGTAAATTAAGACAATGACTATAGAAAACAACTGAGTCAGTATGCAAATAATAAATGCTGCCCAAACGAAGTCCCATGAAATATCGTTTGTGAAGGGATACCTTTGTACACAAATTCATTTTCTCAATTAAGTTAATTCATTTCCTCATTTAAGTTAATCAATTTCCTCAGTTAATTTTCAGTTAGCTTAAATGAAATTAAACAATAGTTGGGTTAGATGGAATTGAATTTTTAGTATGTCCGTATGACAGTATTCGAGAGAGGTTTGTCCGACAATGACTACAGTAAACAACTGAGTCAATACGCAAATAATAAATGCCCAAACGAAGTCCCAGGAAATATCATTTGTGGAGGGTACCTGTGTACATAAATTCATCTCCTCAGTTAATTTATTTCGTCGTCAGCTCCCCATCTTTCAGTTGTCTTTAGAACGATGTGTGTTCTGTGATCGTTTAATCTGGGAACGATCTGTTTTCTGCAGCAAACGATCGATGCATTCGAGTCGATAAATATTGGTCTGTGTGTGTTTGCCACCGCGGCGACTTTGTATCGACGACGCCTGTCCCACTCTGAGTCAGCAGGTTTCCTTGACGACACTCGACCCCCCTTGACCAATACAACCCCCCTTAATGGTCATTCCCCCCTCCTTTTATGCGATTGCAATTGTGGCTAATGTCCCTGGCATCACCTATGCGAAGAAAGATGTTTTTGTTGTTGTCCCTGGTCAAATCGTTTCCTGTACCTTTTAAAGAGGGAAATCCACGAGATTATTCAGTGCTTTATTTGTCTCTTGTACTGCAGAAAAATAACTGTTTGTGAAATTGAATGTTAATCGTTCAGCAAATCTTCCACTTATTTTTGGACATAACTTTATAAAGTCTAATCAACCCAAAGTCGTCATGTTTCCGCTTATTATCTTGAGGGTTAGTATAGATATGGCAAGTAGCGCACTATACCATGCCGACTGACTACTAAAATGAAAACAGAAATAAGGTATTTTGTTAAGGACTTTTTAAGACATTTGAAATAGAGAGAAAAAATTAAAATAGGCATGCTGCCGTCCAAAAGCCATCGACCTATGTCGATGTTTATAAAATATGTATTTAAAAATATTTTTAAGTACGAATAGAACATCAGACGGGAACAAAAACTTTTAATTTTCTCTTTCTCTTTTTTTCCATTAAAGACTGAGCTCCTATTGGCGCTTTGAATGATCAAGTAATAGTTTGGTATCTCATAGCACTGACTGTGTTAAATATAGGATTTCTTATGATGAGAATTTATATAGAACATTTATCATGAAATAATATTTCTATGATAAAAAATTGTTCAATAAGTAAATTAATTTAGACGAATGAATGACTTGTGATGTTTCCAAAATATTAATCAATTATCTCTAATTACTATCAAAAACTACAATTGAAAAATTCGTTTTTATATCTTATCCTACTTGGTAAACAGCAACATCAAGTCCAGGGACTCACGTGGTCTCATGAAAGGAGGGAAATTGGGTGCAGCTTCTGTTGTGATTGAGCACCCGTAGGTAGAAGCCTGATTTGGCTCCGTGACGCTGACTTTTTTGACGGGAGGATGGCTCTCTACTTTTTTGATTATTTTACTTACAAGGAAAGGAAAGCGGATTCGAACCACTACAAACATTCATGACAATGCCGGAACTCGAACCTGAAACTTATGGCAACGAGCGCCAGAGCGCTAGCCACTTGGCCATTCAGCCCTAAATTTTGAAATACATTATCTATTACAATGTATGGGTTTTTGATTTTTGAAATATATTATCATATAAACAATAGTAATTGCGTCTCGTTCTTTGTGTTACGTTTTCGACCAGTTAGTCCACCTATAAACTATACTTACCCTTATATTCTACGGTTAAAAAATACGCCCGTCAATAATAGACCATACATCAATGGATTAGCATACATACCCCAATTATTCTGGGAAGGATTGGCATAACGCATGCGTGAGATCAGAGTGAACTTGATGGGTTCCATCTACACGCTCTGGCTTTTGGTACTACAGACTTCAGGTTCAAATCCTGGTGGTGGCATGGATATTTATTAGTAGTTCGGAATCCACGTTAAACGATAGGTCCCGGTCTATTTAGCTCTCGTATGTACAAAATGATTGTAGAGCGACAAACCAAACCTAGCTTCTGTCAGCAGTGACCTCTCATGCTAGTCATGCCTTTACTATTGGGCCGTGAAAAGAGCAAATTATGGATTTATTTAGGAAGAAAAAAAAAAATGGATTCACATTTGTATAATTTTTAGTTTGTCAAATTATATTATAAATAGATTATAATTTATCAAATTTATAATCTATGGGTTTTTAATTTTAATACATTATCTATTATAATCGATGGATTTTTAATTTTTGAAATACTACATTATCTATTATAATCTATTAGTTTTTGAAACACGTTATCATATAAACAATACTAATTGCGTCTAGTTCTTTGTGTTATGCTTTCAACCAGTTAGTCCACCTATAAATTATATATTATTCTAAAAAAATTATTCAAAAAATATATAATCATAATAGCCATATATAAATCATACGTCCGTCAATAATAGACCATACATCAGTGGATTAGCATACATACCCCAATTATTCTGGGAAGGATCGGCATAACGCATTCGTGAGATCAGAGTGAACTTGACGTGTTCCATCTCCACGCTGGGGGTTGCCTAAACGTGCGCGTTCGAAGCCACGATTTTCGCGTATCGTCGGGTAGTATCGGAAGTGCACCCTCTCTTCTTCACCTCCACCGTCAGGGTCACTGACCAATTCGAATCCTTGTTTTACTTCCTCGAATGTGTGGCCGGCATTGTTCCACGTTTTTTTCGCGCTCAAACGTGACCCTCCCTCCCTCCCTCCTTCTAGACTTTTCTTACTGGTCTCGTCTGGAAAAGGGAGGGGGCAAACGGTCGTGAAATCTTTGTTTGGATTCTTCTTTTCGTTTTTTCCCCTTCTGTTCGTTCTTGTGGTTTGAAAGGAATCGGTTTCGTAACACGGCGGCGGTTTTTTTTTTTTTTTTTTTTTTTTTTTATTCTACCCCCTATCCCTCCCCGCGTTTTCGTGTAATGTGATTCCTGAGAGAGGCGAGACGTGTTTTTTTACTTATTATTATTATAAATCTCGTCCTAGCGTGTTGTAGTGAGTGTTTTCAAGTTCGGAGATGATAAAATCGTTGAGATTGGATTGTGGCGTATACATTTATTGAAGTTCTTAGAAATGGATGAATATTTTAGTTTTTGGTTTAAATTAATAGGTTAGAGTTAATATCGTAATCTATTTGATTTTAATAAGCATCTTTAAAAAAAGGGAGAAAATATTTACTATAATATGTAATTTCCGCAGTCAATCATTTGATTACATTATTCGAAAGTTTGGTTTGATTTGTTGGTCTACGGACATTTTGTGCACACTTTGGGCTAATTAGAACAGGACCTACAGTTTAACGTGGATTCCAAACCACTAATAAACACCTACGCCACCGCCAGTATTCGAACCTGATGTCTGTGGTACCAAAGGCCAGAACGCTAACCAATTGGCCATCATCTCGCGGTATTTGTCGTATTACACACTAGTTGGGGCACTAGAATACGAATGGGGCGAATAAATTAATATAAAATAGATAAAATATTGACAGTTACAATACAAGATTCTCGAATGTAATTGTTCAGCTTCCAGGTAAAATATAAGAATTCCAACTGTTTCTTAAAAAAAAAAATAATAATAATAAATAAATAAAATAAAAATATTCTGCTAGATATGATATCCAAGGTTAGTGCGCTAAGCCAATTGGATATCAGATCACCATTATTTGAAGGAAAAAAAAAAAAATTATATTTGAAATTTTGCTGTACAAAACCCTTTGGAATAAATCAGAACTAGGCCTTAAATACGAATATAGGAACAAAAGAAAAGAAAAACCAGTAAGTGAGTACATGGCTCTTCAGTACCACAGATATCGCGTTCGAATCCCGGCGGTGCCATGGATGTTTGTAGTGGCTCGGAATCCACTTCAAGCGGTAGGTCTTGGTATCATCTGACCGTAGAGCGTCACAAAACTCAATCCGACTTCTCATTCGTACAATTTCAGTTCAAATTTGTTTACTTTTTCTAAATTGTTTTCGTGAAACTTTAGAATATAATTTATAGCTTGTGATGCATCATTTACCAAATTGCCTAACAGATTTGTCCGAGTTTTTCGTAATTATAGAAATTTCTTTATATATTAAAGAAGAAATTTAAATATTTATAAATTCTTTATATATTTTTTCCACCCCTTCCCAAAAAAGTTAGTAATCCTCAATGTTTGATTTAAATATACAGCTCATTTAATCTTCTGAATGTATGAATAAATTGTTTTAAATTTAAATTTCAAGGTTGAATGGAATTTAATTCATTCTATGCTTCCGTAAATCCTTTATATTGCAATGTTTTATTATTTCTCCTGGTTTAAGGTCCAATTATTTCTATTAACAAATTGAAATATATAATTTAAAATATACGGATTTGCGATTCAAAAAAAAAAATATTTAGTTGATCATTATCTGGCAATGTTATTTAGTTTTGTAATGTTGAAAAGCAAATTTATTTTATTTAATTATATGTTGGAATAAACTATATTACCTAGTTGGATAATTTTGGGTTATTTTCCTACTTTATTACTAAAAAAAAACAGAAACTAGATTCTAGGAGATATTTAAAATTGTTTTGCAAGCCATTTCAGAATGAAAGAACTTTGGGTGAAAAAAATTCGATACATTTTATGTATTTTTGCAGTCATTTTATAGAATATATTTTAGAAAAAGATGCATGAATTTAAATTTAAAAAAGCCGAATGGAATAATTATTGTGATTTTATCGTCTTTTGTAAGTTTTTGTTTAGTTTTGTATAGTATATATATATATATAGTATAAAAGACTGACTAGTGGCAACATGCGCCACTGGTGAGTATTAAGGCGGAAATTCAATCCACTGGCGGCTTTGTTGTAAATGCTGTTTCAAAAACGAGGTGACTCGATAGCGTTTGTGATGTTCAGCATCTTGCCTCGTTAGTCGGACTACTGCTACACCACACCGCATCACTGTGCCTAAAACTGAGTTGTCCCTTTACGGTTTCGGAATGATGTGGGGGAGAAGTGTGACTGGGCTCCGTGAAAGTTCTATAGTCATATGTGACCGGGATCTACGCTTAAAGTGGATTCCGAACCACTATAAACATCCGAGCTCCAGAGCGCTAGTCACTCGCCCATTCATGCCCGTCGTGATGGGAGTTTCCGGGTTTTCTCCCATTCGATACGGTACGTGTTTTCTCCCATACGATGTGGGGTAGTTCTCTCCAAAAGTCATCCCGGAAGGCACAGCCCTCCTTCCTCAACTACACGGTGTCAAGTCACACTTCTACGTACGGATGCTGTATCAATACCCGAAGCTGCATCCCTCCTTCCAACAACAACACATGGAGCCTAATCGCCGAGTGGCTAGAGCTCTGGCGCTCGGTGCCACTGGTTTCAGATTCGACATCTGGCGGTGCCATGGATGTTTGTAGTGATTCGGAATTCACTTTAAGCTGTAGGTACCGGTCTGTTTAGCCCTCATCTCCACAAGATGACCGCAGAGCGACAAACCAAACAACAACAACATATATTATAAAATGCATACGATTTAAATAAAATTTTTTGTAGTGTGTAGAATGTCGAAGAAAAATTAACAGTTTTGAATTTCTCGTTCGTGAAAAAATTCGTTAAAAAAAAAAAAAAAAAAAAAGAATCATCATCACTGGCGCAACAGCCCCGTGTGGGCCAAGGCTGTCTACCTACTGATAGATTTCGAGACGAGAGATGTTTTTCTTTTTACAGGATAGGGTTGTGAGCTTTACGCCCAACGCTCAACAGTCATATAAGACCGGGACGTATAGCTTAAAATGGATTCCGAACCACTACAAACATCCATGGCACCGTCGGGGCTCGAACACGGAAACCTGTGGTACCGAGCGACAGAGCGCTAGCCACTTGGCTATTCATCTCTTACCCCCCCCCAAAAAAAAAAAAACATTCTAATTCATCTTGTGAATTAATGGACACCATGTAAACCAGTGCATCATGTCCGTAAATTAACTACTCCAACATGAAAGCACGGTTCAGGCCGCAGTTTCAATAACTCTTATTTACAATCCAAATGCGAGCCAGCTTCAAAGAGACCCGTTCATGAACTGAAATGGTCACGTGATCGGGATATGAATTTCCCGCGGTCATTAATAACAGCCCTGTTTCGAATGTTCGAATGCGGGGGGGATGTCGTGCATTCGTAATGCCCCCCTTCCTGCGTCTGCAACTTTGATTGGTGGTCGAGGTGGCGACGAACGCGGTCGGCAGCGGCAGAAATATTTCATTAGCAGTTGATATCACAGGTGAGGGGCAGGAAGTGACGTGGGAGTGGAGTGTCATGGACATACATCATTTCCGCCGACTTGCGAAACATGTCGCGTTGGACCACTTAATGCAATCTTGAGTGTTGCTTGTTGTTAACCAATGGAGGGAAATCTTTTCTTAAATGTTTATCTGGTGATTTTTGTCAATTTCTGTTGCAGCAAATTCTGTAAATTTTTAGAAATCTAGATCAAGAATTCTTAAAACTGTCAAGAACTCCTTAAACCAGGGGTGGCCAACCCGCGACCCGCCATGAAATGTTTTCCAGCCCGTGAGATTTATCACGCTTTTATAAAATGTATTTATTTTATAATGGCTAAAGTAATGAAAACCATGTTTATTATTATTTTAATTTTCAAATCAAGAGATTATTATTTTTTGTTGAGATTTGGTTTGGTTTGGTTTTTCGCTCTACTGTCATCTTTTGCACACTTTGGGCTAAACAGACCGGGACCTACAGTTTAAAGTGGATTCGAACCACTACAAACATCCATGGGTTTTTTGTTGAGAAGCAATAATGAGTAATTTTGATCGATCAACTGTAGAGATCGTTTTAACCATTTGTAATTCTTTTTGCCGCAATTTATTTCATTCAAATCAATAGCATCCATCAATTAAATTGAATTAGTTATATACTTATCACAATAACATATGTTATTTATAACAAAACTGATATACTAAAATTTTTTGCAGTTTATTCATTTTTATTTCTACGAAATTTGATAAGATTGATTTATGTATCAGAATTACCTTTAATTTGATAATAGTTATTATATTAAGAATTTATAACTTACTTAATTTTTATTTTAATGAGAAAAACAATATATAAATTTATCATTATTATTATTTGAAAACAATTTATTAATTTTATTTTAAATTTATTAAAATTTTGTTAATTTACTTATTATTATCATTTATTAATTATATATATATATATATATAAATTCAGTAATTTGGAAATTATTAATATAATAATTATTATCAAATTAAAGAAAATTCTGATGCGTCAATCAGCCTTATCAAAATTTGTAGACATAAATCAATAATAATAAATTATATTAATAATATATATTATTAATATTATTAATATTAATACTATCTATCTATCTATCTATCTATATGTATATATATGCATTGTATATTGTTTTTTTCATCATTAAAATAAAATTAAGCAATTCAAAAATTCTTAATATAATAATTATTATCAAATTAATGAAAGTTATAATACATAAATCAGCTTCATATCCAAATTTGTAGAAATAAATTAAAATATATAAAAATAAATAAATTTTTAAAAAAGTATATCTAATATATAAAATTCTCGTGTCACAGTGTTTGTTGCCAAACTCCTCCGAAACGGCTTGACCAATTCTTATGAAAATTTTTGTGCATATTTGGTAGGTCTGCGAATCGGTCGTAATCTATTTTTAAGCCCCTAAGTGAAAGGGTGGCCCACCCCTAAATATTTTTAAAATTTCTTTGGCAAACCAAACAACAAATGTTAAATTGCAACTTTATTATTGTTCTAAAGAAGAAAAATAAAGATGGCTGAAATTCCCGACTCCGAAACTAACCATCCGATTTTAACTTTAAATGTGTGTTTTGTTCCAGCGAGGGGAATAGGATAGAACGTCATTTATCGCATAGTGTTTATGGAACACGGTTGCAGTGATTGCGAACCACAAGTCTTGGCGGTTCATCTCCCTTTTTTTCTCTCTCACTTTTGATTCCGCACGTGAATCGTTTGCCGATGCCTTATCGGGAATAATTACTTCTCGTTTGGAGAAAAACGATTTCTGCGGACCTGTTGAGTGGGTTGGAGGAATGCGCGTGCGATAACGAACTGCCCCCACACCCTACCTTTGCTCGAAAGAAGGTGATGACGAGGTAGGAAGGGAGTAGTGATTGCAAACGATAATGCGTTTTTTTGAAATGGAAATGAAACGCGTTTTTTTTTTTTTTTTTTTTAGTTTTTAAAGTATCGAAAAGAAAACGATTTTTTTTATTTATTTTTTATTTATTATTATTTGCGTTGCATTTTGTGTGGTGCAAACGATTCATCACTTTAAAACTGTATTTTTTATTTCAATTGTTAAAAAAACTCGACAGCATTTAAACTAGCACAAAAAATTGCAGTTGCAGATTTGCAGTTGTTATTTCGAGGGAGGATTTTGCTTGGTAAATGTCACTCGCAAACACCTGGCGAAAATAGAAATTTTATTTATTTGTTTATTCCGCTACTTGTTGTGTGTGTGTTTTTTGTATAAACAAAAATTTTTTTTCTTCGTTGATTTTTTTTTCTTTGTAGAAGATAGTGATGAGTTAGTTTATCTTGTATAAGGAAGGAACATTTTTAGAGGTAGGAAAAGGAAAAGAGATATAATGTTTTGGCACGTTTTGTTATGTTATTATTTTCAATCCATCTAGTTGTTCACCAGAACCATTACTTTTTGTGTTTATTACACGCGCACACCTATATATATATATATATATATATATATATACTATACACTATATATATATATATATATATATATATATATATATATATATATATATATATATATATATATATATATATATATATACTATACACTATATATATATATATATATATATATATATATACACACACTATCTGGAAGAAAGTGATGGGACACCCTCGAAAAGTAGAAAAGTCGACAATACAGCTGACACATGCGCAATAATAGGTATCACGTGTCAGCCATATCCTATAAATACTCTGTGGAGTCGACTAGAGTTGTTTTTTGTCAAGATTCCGCCACGGGAAGAGCTGTCTGAGTTCGAGAAAGGTGTGTTGGTTGGATTGCATCTTGCAGAGGTGTCAATTAGGGAGATATCCCGTCTCCGTAACTGCTCAAAATCTACTGTAGCACGTGTTGTGTGTCGCTACAAGACTGAGGGACACTGTCAGAACAAACCCCGAAGTGAACGACCTACAGTTCTCATCAGCAGGGACCGGCGGGTGCTCGGCAGGGGAGATTCGAAGTAACCGTCAAACATCCATGGATAACATCGCTAATGAGTTTAGACAAGCCACAGGTGAGGCCGTCTCGACCAAGACACTTCGTATCGAGGCCCATAAGTTAGGTTACACTGGACGTTCGGCGGCTCATAAGCTTTTGATTACGAAAACCAACAAGAAAGCGCGCCTTCGATGGGCCAAAGACCACCGTACTTGGACTCTGGATGACTGGAAACGCGTCCTTTGGAGTGACGAGTCACGATTTACCCTTTTCCGTTCCGATGGACGTGTTTGGGTATGGCGTTTACCAGGAGAACGCCTTTTGCCCGAGTGTGTCGTCCCAACTGTAAAGTTTGGTGGAGGAGGATTGATGGTATGGGCCTGTTTCTCCTGGTATGGGGCTGGCCCACTGGTAAAGGTTGATGGTGCGATGAATGTCGATAGATACTGTGATATTCTCGACAATCATGTCCTTCCTACCTTGTGGGCAATTTACGGTATGGATGATTGCTGGTATCAAGACGACAACGCAACATGCCATGTTGCAAGGAGGACTCTTGATTGGTATGTGAACAACAACGTTAAACGCATGGAGTGGCCGGCGCAGAGCCCTGATTTTAACCCAATTGAACATCTCTGGGACGAAGGTGGACCGTCGGTTGAGGGCCTGCACCCCACTCCCCAAAAGCAAGCCTGAACTATGGAACTTCCTGTTAAACATTTGAAGGAAATTCCTCTTGCCACTATGGCTAATTTAGTGGAAAGCATGCCCAGAAGGGTTGCAGCTGTGATCGCAGCCAAAGGAGGCCCTACCTCCTATTAATTTTAATAAATATGGGTTGATGTCGTTATAGTGTCGTGTCCCGTCACTTTCTTCAACATAGTGTATATATATATATATATATATATATATGTAATATGTATATGCATGTATGTGTGTGTGTATGATTATATGTATATATATATATATATATATATATATATATATGCGTGTATGTGTATATACACATAAGTATGTGTGTGTGTGTTTATGTATATAAATATTGTGGGCTGCTTGTCCTGCTGATGTATGCCACAAATAGCCCATCGACGAGTGATGAGAGGTGCACATTGCTTTATGCTATATATATATATATTTTTTTTTTTTTGTTCTAATGCTAAGTGTCTAAGTGCTGTCTAAGTGTTTGCACTTAGACAGCTGTCTTGATGCCTTAAGTCTAGAATTGCCCCGACGTTACTCACTTAGCACTACCCAGGAGGTGAGTGTAGCTCGTAGATAAGCTACGGGCGCGGAGTAACAATACTCCCCCTTGCATGTATTCAATTGTTTTTTAAATAATTTTTGATTGATTCATTCATATGTAATACTTTACTAATAATTAAATTGCTCGATGGTAATTATTAATTAAATAATAATTAAGCATAATATTAATTAAACAAATTATTATTACTTCAAATTATTAAATTATTATTGCATAATATTATTTTAAACATAATATTAATTAAACATATTTATTTAAAAAATTCTAGTATAATAGAATCAATGTAGTTCTTAGGTTTTTTTTTTTTTTTATTTATTTATTTATTTTTTTTCAACGTTTACGGTTTATCTATGAAATTTATAAACAGTGTTTTTCATTTGATTTGAAAAAAAAAATCAAATGTTAATGTTTAACAATGTATTTAATGTAACACGTAATAATATAATGTAATATAATAATTATTTAATGTAATAAGTAATATTAATATAATACCCCACCCCTAGCAATGAATTTAATATAACAATCAAACGTTCCCAATTCTATGCTTTACTTTTGCAATCATCTTATTAAAATAACGAAAACATATTCCCATTGATATTTTTCACAACATTCAATGCTCTGTTTGTGATATCTTTCTAAACAGCAAATGAACCCTAAACCCGTCTTTTTCAATGAATACTGAATGCACATGTAGATCAAACAGAGCGAATGCGATATTCATCTGTAGTACATGTGATTGAATACCGACTGATTATGTGCGATAAGTGTACTTCATTATCCAATGACTAATGATCCTTTCTTTTTGTCTTTTGCAGGTGAGTTGCTGTTGCCATTGTTGAGTTACCTACCGCTCTCTACTACATTCGTAAGTTGGACTTTTTCGTCTTCATTCTTGTTGCTGGTGCAGCATGCAGGGCACGTTCTACAAAGTCGTTGTCATGCGAGACACTGCATTACCCCACCCCTAGCTGTGCATTTCACAATGGAAGATACATACATTGTGTATTCTCTTACCCTCCTCCCCCCCCCTTTCCTCCCTGTCTCTCTTTCGCTCTATTTGTATGTAATTGTATGTAGGATATTGATTCGCATACATGTCGCGAAAGTCTTTTTCTTTTCCCTTATTTATTTTTTTTTCTTTCTTCCGTTCTAGGTTTTTTTTTTTTTTTTTTTTATTAATTTTTCTTTTTTTTTTTTTTTTTATTATTAATTTCTTTGTTGGGTTTTTTTTTTATTATTATTTTTTTTTATGAAAGGCAAAAAATGGAAATTTACACCTTTAGCTTTTAAGTGATTTGCATCAAAATAAATATTAATGGATTAGGTTTTTCAAAAGTTATTTACGATAACAAGATGCATTAAATAGATTATGGCGTTGCTTCGTAATCAATCTAATGTGTAAATTTAATAGTAACATAAAAACTATTACATTGTATAAATCCCAGTTTTTACATAAAATCTGTATAAATCCCAGTTTTTACATAAAATCCTGTTGTTTTTATGGGATACGTAAGTGATGCTAACTAAAGAATTCTAACTAACTTCTTAAAAATAAGTTGAAATTAATTAAATAAAAATTTGAATGTTTATAATAAAAGCAATGCTTTATAAAAGTATTAATATTTAACGCCTTTAGATTATGGGAAGACTAGATTGGTATACACTTTTCGTTTTAAATTTTTTTCTGTTAAAGTTTTTACAATTAATCTATATTTTTTCTTAATAAAAATTTCTAAAACATTTTTTCATATTTAACTAATGTTGGTCATATATGCTTCTTCTTCAATGGCGCAAAAGCCCCTTGATGGATCATGGCCGTCTGCCTATTGGCAGATTCCGAAACAGGAGATGTTTTTCTTTTTATGGGGTAGGGGTGTTTTCTGAAGATATTGATCCATTTTCTCTTAAAATACTTTTTTTTTTTGTTTGCCAATGTTATAAACAGTGATGTTATAAATTAAATAATAATAGTTAAATGTTATAAACAGTGATGAAAAAATCGATATTATAGGTAGTACATTTCTTATAAATAATGTAATAATAATTGATGTCTAAAATTGATCAAATTAATGTATAATAATACTTAGACTTTTGCCATATTTTACAAGTCATTACGAAATATCATTTCAAAATTGTATTGATAAGCATAGCATTATTATTTGCGTACCATTCAATGAAAATTTTACACAAATGTATGAAAAAAAAAAATTATATGCAGATACATTGTAAACAATCTGTAAAAAAATTATATGCAGAGGCATTTTAAACAATTTGTATGAAAAAATTATATGCAGAGGCATTTTAAACAATCTGTGGGAAAAAAATTATATGCAGAGGCATTTTAAACAATCTGTATGAAAAAAATTATATGCAGAGGCATTTTAAACAATCTGTATGAAAAAATTTCTATGCAGACATTATAAGCAATCTGTATGGAAAAAAATTATACGCGGAGACATTATAAACAATCTGTAAAAAAAAAAAATGCTATGCAGGGACATTATGAACAATCTGTATGAAAAAAAAAAAATATATGCAAAGACATTATAAGCAATCTGTATGAAAAAAATTATGCAAGACATTATAAACTGTATGAAAAAATTATAAACAATCTGCAGAAAAAAAAAATTATATGCAGAGACTTTATAAACAATCTGTATGAAAAAAAAATTATATGCAGAGACTTTATACATTATACATTATAAACAATCTGTATGAAAAAAATTATATGCTTAGATATTATAAACTATCTGTATGAAAAAAATGCTATGCAGGGACATTATGAACAATTTGTATTAAAAAATATATGCAGAGACATTATAAACAATCTGTATGAAAAAAAAATTATATGCAGAGACATTATAAATCTGTATGAAAAAAAAGCATTCTGTGCAGAGACATTATAAGCAATATGTTTGAAAAAAAATTATATGCAGAAACTTTATAAACAATCTGTATGGGAAATATATATACAGAGACATAAACAATTTGTATGAAAAAATTGTATGCAGAGACATTATAAACAATCTGTATGAAGCAAATTCTATACAGAGACATTATAAACAATATGTAAGAAAAATAAAAGCAGATATATTATAAATAGTCTGTAGAGATATTATAAACAGTCTGTAGAGTCATTATAAACAATCTGTATCCAAAAAATTATATGCAGAGACATTATAAACAATCTGTATAAAAAAAAAGTATATGCAGATACATTATAAACAACCTGTATAAAAAAAGTATATGCAGATACATTATAAATCTATGAAAAAGCATTCTGTGCAGAGACATTATAAGCAATATGTATGAAGAAAATTATATGCAGAAACATTATAAACAATCTGTATGAAAAAAAAAAAAAAACATTCTGTGCATAGACATTATAAGCAATATATGAGAAAAAAATTATATGCGGAGACATTATAAACAATCTGTATGAAAAAAAAAATATATGCAGAGATATTATAAACAATCTGTAAGGAAAAAATATATGCAGACATCAGATATCTGTAGAGACATTATAATCAATCTCTATGAAATAAATTATATGCAAAATATAAACAATCTGTAGAGACATTATAAACAATCTGTATGAAGAAAAATTATATTCATAGTCATTATAAGCAATCTGTATGAAAAAAAATTATATACAGAGACATTATAAACAATCTGTATGAAAAAAGAAATTATATGCTGAGTATAAACAATCTGTAGAGACATTATGAACAATTTGTATGAAAAAAACTATATGTAGAACCATTATAAACATTCTGCTTAGAAGGTCGAATATTTCTTTATGTCTACTTCGTTTATAAAATAACCTATAAAAGACCTTCGAGTTGAGGATCATGCTGATAACAAACAAATAACTTGTTTTGGTTTATGTTCACCGGCAAGATTTTATGAGGACACGCGCGTATCCCATGCGCGTAAAAGGGTTAATGGAATGTATACGCTTCAAAGCTCATAAGATATAAATACAATTCAATTAAAATTATTACACACGGCAGATTATCGTGTAGCATTACAGTGCCCCTTTCATTCACAGGGTAGGAATTTCCAATTAAGGATCTGTAAGCACTCATGGATTAATTATGTAAATTCACGCCCAGGCATAAGCTCTGCCAATAAGGCTCTATTTACGTGACTGGAATCACTAAAATATGGCAGGTCACCGTGCATGCTCAGATTTCGTAAATACTGAACGAAAACCATGATATTAACAAATAGAACGGGTAATTGTTCTTTCCCTCATAAGTTAGCAAATGTATATTATAAGTTGAGCTTTTGTTTATTCAATATCTAGTATGTGAAACATATAACCTGTAGCCATGAGTGGATCTAGAGGCAGTTAAATGTGGCTTGCCGATCTTAGTTAAGAAGTTTTTCTGTCTTTTTTTAAATATATATTAATACCGATGCTGTATGAACGGTTTGAGCAACAATAAAATAAAATGAAGAATGAAGTATTCCAAATTTTACAAGAATCACTATCACATTCAATAGCCAAGAGAATATATCAAAGTTTGAAAATTTTAGGCATAAATGACGAATCAAGTATTCCAAATACAATAAGAAGCACTATACAGCTCAATAGGCATGGGAAAATGCCAAAAATTGATAAATAAGAAACTTCAAGATGAAGGAATTGATCAACGCACTACGATTACTTATAGCTATTGGATATACAAATGTTTAAAATCCCAAGCCAAAACGTGAAAAGTGCTTCAAAACCATACTACAAAACACTTCAAGCAAAAGCCAAATTCTCCAGAAAATTCCTGAGGATTAACGTTATTCATGAAGCATTTCAAGAGTTAAGGGGTCCAAACTACTATTTGTGCGCCAAAATTTGCAAATTTGGAATCTATCACTTTATTTGCTTGCTGCACTTTTTGGATTGCGCCACGAACCTCTAACCAGGACAACACCATGTTGACACATGATAATAAATCATTGTTCAAGATATATAGCTTAAAATAATCCGTAAAATCTCATCATATTGGAGAATATGATCAGTTGGACGTCATGTTCATAAATCATTGTTCAAGATATATAGCTTAAAATAATCCGTAAAATCTCATCATATTGGAGAATATAATCAGTTGGACGTCATGTTCATAAATCATTTTCAAGATGTATAACTTAAAATCTTTGAAATCTCATCATATTGGAGAATATGATCAGTTGGACGTCATGTTCATAAATCATTGTTCAGGATGTGTAGCTTAAAATCATCCGTGAAATCTCATCATATAGAATATGATCAGATGGACATCATGGTCTAAATCGTTTGTTTGATCGAGATGTTCGAGATAGCTTAAAATAATACTTGAAATCTCATCATATTGGAGAATATGATCAGTTGGACATTTTTTCAAACATAGAGGGCTTTGTGAAGCTGAAAAGTTCAAATATGTATATCTTTAAAAAATATTTTCAACAGTTTTGATTTAATATCATTTTAATTTTGATATATATTTCACATTTAAATAAAATCATTTTTTATGTGAAACAAGAGTTTTATGGAATCTTGGGCTATAGATTTATTTAAAAAAAAAAATGGGTACTAAATTAAATTCAACAACGACGAAGGTTTTTAATTTGGCAATACATGTCTATTGCAATCTTTTAACATAAAGTGTGTGTTTTAGTTGAGGAACTGGAAGAATAAGCATTATTTCTCTTCATTAATTAAACATTTAGTTGTTCAAAATGTATATTACTTCTGTTTAAAAGTAGGTTGGGTATATATAACCATGTTTTGATTATTTGAATTTACTGATTAATAATACAAGTCTTTTGAATATATGTATATAAATAATTAAGCTAAACGTAATATTTTAAGTGCCACTTGTGCATTCCATTGACTTGGGTTCTGCTATATATTATTAAGAGGGGCACAGCTTGACATTTGATTTGCAGCAACACCGATTCTTTTACTGTTGGCAAACGCCCAAAAATCCCGGATGGCGACGCATTCCTCCGGCAGATGGCGCCACATTCCGCCTGCGTAGCGGAGTGAGCGAGGGGAGGGGGAAGAGGAACTGCGAGGTTCGGCCTGCTACGTCAGAAGGCCGCCTGTTGCGCCGTCTTGCTGCAGTGCTTATCGCATCGCTCGACGAGTGAGAACCGCCGCCGAAATCGGCTGCCTCCCTTCCCAAAAGTTCCTTTCTGTTCCATCGGAAAAAGAATGCATCGTCATGGCCGCCACCGGTGAAAAAGAACCCTAACATGGCCTCCCTCGGTGTTGAACCGCGTTCGCGTTGCCATAGCGACGGACCGGTGACACCGGAATGAAGATGGCCGCCTGCCTGTTGGATCTTTCTCGTGAAGTGTAGTCATCAGCGACGGATCCGGATCGGCGCGCTTCATTCATCAATTTTTTTCTGGGGATTCGCTGTGCTTGAACTCGTTCACGTTTCTTTCAGTGAGTGAGCGACTCGTCGTCTTGTGTGGTGTTCTTGTTCCACTTTTTGGTGTGTTACTTTTTTTTGCTGCTCGGTGGTTTCTTTGAGCTGGATTTTTAACCAACGGTTTTTTTTTATTATTTGGATTTATAACGTCAGCTGTTTGACAGAGGTGAGTTTTTAATTAAGCTTATTTGCATTGTTTTTTTTTAAGTAGAATGAATAATATATAAAAAAAAAAAAAATAAGATTGGTTATAATAGCAGTCAGAATGTTCGTTTTGGTCATTCTTCGCAGGCAAATGACTTCTGGAAATATAAACACTTTGCCCTACTGGCATAATTGCCTACATTACAAAGTACTTAATTATAAACTGTTTATTCTGTTTAAATATCAGGATGTTATTATGGATTTTTTAAAAATTTTATTGTGTGGAGTTTACGCGTTGAAAGAGTTGTTTAGATATGTCATGGCAAAACACCTGTAAATTCAATAGAACATTTTGAAATTTATTCGAATGTTTTTACCGACATTCAACTGTTTTATAGTTATAAAAATAATCCATGACTTAATTAATTTTAAAAAATTTATTATTTGGAGTTTAAACATTGAGCGAGTTGTTTAGGTATGTCATGGCAAAACACCTGTAAATTCAATCGAACATTTTGACATTTGTTAGAATGCTTTTCCCGAAATTAAACTGCTTTATAGTTGTAGAAACAATTCATAACTTAGTTAATTTTTAATAATGTCTGATATTTTTGTTTAAAGATTATTTATGTAATGTTTTTAGTAGATGAGTTGAGATTGTATTGCAAGATTTTGTTAAATTAGTTAACAAATATTTAAATTAAAAATGTATCGTTCGTGATTTTAACGAAGCGTTTAGTCATAATTTTGAAAAATGTTTATGTAAACTTGAGTGCGATTGTTTATTAATTTCAATTTTCCGATTAAAAGTTGGATCTTTTTAAAAATATGAACGAAATAAAACGGGTTTTATGACCTGCAATCATAAACTTTATTTTCTGAACATTTTAAAGTTTTAGGCCTTTAAGTAAACAAACCTATACCTCATTATTTCTAAATACAAAAATTTATTCAAGCATTCAGTTATAATTTAAAAGAATGTTGATATAAACTTGAGTGCGATTGTTTATTAATTTTATTGCCGATTAATAATCGGATCTTTTTTCAAAATATAAACGAAGTAAAACAAGTTTTACAACCACAATCATAAACTTTATTTTCTGAACATTTTAAAGTTTTATACTTTAATCTAACGTTGGTGTGCAAAAAAAAAAAAAAAAAAAAAAAAAAAAAAAAAATACAAATTAGAAGCGGCTTTCAAAATACTAACTTGTATTTTGATTAAACAGTCCATTATTTAAGAAGTAATAATGGACTTGTATTTACACTAAACAGTTCATTATTTCAATTGCTTATGGGAAAGAAAAATTCCTTATTTAAAATAAAAAAAAAATGCGTTGGCTTTTAAGAAAACAAGCCTACTATCTCTCATTGTTTCTAAATACAAAAAAATTATTAATAATTATTAAAACTTATTCGTTTTCAATTATATTTCAATTCATTAGAAGATTTTTACCAAAATGCCAAAGCAGCAAATAAGTAATCGTGAACGTTGAATGAATCTTTTATCTGTGAAAATCGTTATGTTATTGGTTTTAAGTAGAGATTGGGCTTGGCAAACACAAGCATCAGCTGATAACGCGAAGACGGGTGACTCACCTTGGTTTATCAAACTGAGAAGTAGAACAGGTCTTTGCGTTTAGTTACAGGAATTCCGATTTCAACGTTCGCCTTCTTCCATTTGCGTGTTCAATTTTTTATGGTGAGCTCTTCATTTGTATTGATTTTAATAATTGAGCTTTATTTGTTTTTATCTGGAGCAAATATACATCGAAATGCTGTTTCTTTATCAGTAGGATTAAAAAGGTAGATTGTGTTACGTAAATCATATTACAAAGTTCGCCCTTTTTTTTTTTTATTGTTGTTGTGAGATTCATTTTAGGAAGAAGTGTCAGTTCGTTCAAATTTTCATTCGTTTGTTTTTATAGCTCGTTTTTTTTTTTTTTTTTTTTTTTTTTTGCAAGAAATATTTCTTTTGCTGTTAAATATATTTAATTAATTTAATATGAAAGTCTATTTACTACATCTATTGAAATATGTTTATATTAAATAAAGATAATTCGTGAGTTTATTTACATTTTCGATAGTTTTTTTTATTACAGTTTTGATTTATAATCTGTGAATTGACCTTTTTTTTATTGTTATGAGATTAATTTTAAAAAAGTTTCAGTTCGTTCAAATTTTCGTTCGTTTGTTTTTATAACACGGGGTTTTTTTTTTTTTTTTTTTTTTACAAAAATTTTTGTGTTGTTAAATGTGTTCAATTAATTTAATATTAATGTTTATATTAAATAAAGCACATTCATGAGCTTATGTACATTTTGGATAACTTTCTTATTACAATATTGAATTAATTAAAAATTGCTAAACTCAACATTATAATACAAATAATTATAATCTTTGAATTAACCCTTTTTTTTTTATTGTTATGAGATTCATTTTAGGTAAAAGTTCGTGTTCGTTCAAATTTTCGTTTGTTTTTATAGCACGTTTTTTTTTTTTTTTTTTTTGTATAAAATATTTTTTTCTGTTGTTAAATGTATTCAATTAATTTAATATTAAAGCTTATTTATTACGTTTATTTTATTGGAACATGTTTATATTAAATAAGTTCATGAGCTTATTTACATTTTCGATAACTTTCTTATTACAATTTTTATTTATAAACTTTGAATTGATGTTTTGTTTTTATTGTTATGAGAGATTATAATCTTTGAATTGACCATTTTTTTTTTATTATTATTATGAGATTAATTTTACGAAAAAGTTTCTGTTCGTTCAAATTTTCGTACGTTTGTTTTATAGCCTGTGTTTTTTTTTTTTTTGCATAAAATATTTATGTTAAATTTATGCGATTAATTTAATATTAAAGCTTATTCACTGCATTCATTGAAACATATTTATTTTAAATAAAGCAAATTCATGAGCTTATTTACATTTTAGGTAACTTTCTTAATACAGTTTTGAATTAATTAAAAAATTACTAAACACAACATTATAATCTTTGAATTGACCCTTTTTTTTTTTATTGTTATGAGATTAATTTTAAGGAAAAGTTTCTATTCGTTCAAATTTTCGTACGTTTGTTTTTATAGCTTGTTTTTTTGCATAAAATATTTCTGTGGTTGTTAAATGTATTCAAATAATTTAATATTAAAGCTTATTTACTACATTTATTGGAAGTTTATATTAAATAAACCAAATTCATGAGCTTATTTATTTACATTTTCGATAACTTTTATTTCAGTTTAGTGTATATCAATAAATGTCACGATTTGATATTTTAAATGGATTAAAAATAAAATAAAAATTTATTCACTTGAAATATTGTTTTATAATTGCGAAATTTTTTATTTAAATATAATTTGTTTCTGATCCCATTTATATCGTTTCGGAAATATCCATTCACATAATTGATTATTAAATTAATTCCTTTTCTCTAGTCGTTAAAGCAATCAATATTATTTTGACTTATATGTATCTATGGTTTTGTGAAGTATAGCATTACTTGATTTGAAATGTGATTTCATGCGAAAACAGGAAAACGATTATTTTAAAATCGCAACTGTTAAGGATTCCCTGTATTGCGTAGATAATGTAAACAAACCAAACATTGCATACCATTCGTCATCTGCCATATGTTACCTCAGCTATTACCATAAACGCTGATTAAATGATAGTTTACTCATCGGTTGAAAGTATCATTTCCTTTTGATGCGTAATTTAAATTTAAAATGTTTCAAACGCCGCCTGTTTTACCCTTAATTATAACTTCATGATAATAGCCATTTCATTCATATGTATCTGGAGCGTAGCATTCGTTTTCAGTGCTTTACGCTTGAAGTGCTCTGTAATTCGTGATGAGTTCATTATTCTGTGGTTTGTTGTTTTTTTTTTGCTTTATAATTTTGTTAAAGGGTTTTGTCTAATGTTGTCGTATGCTTTGTTTCTGCTGTTATAGTAACATGGTGTTGCAGTATTTTGTCATCCATTATTTTGTCCATCGGTGAAGTACGCGATTATGAAGAAACTTTGTTTTGTGTTTGTAAATTTTGTAGATATTGTTTTTCTGCGAAAATTGTTATTGTTCAAATAGTTGTAAAGAATTGCAATTACTTAATTTTTATATGAATTGTGTGAGTGCTTTTTTAAGTGTTAAGTTAAATATGAAAACATTCGTCAAATACAACTTTTTTTTTTTTTTTTTTTTAAAGATATCTACGTAGACATGTCGTTAACTGAAATGTTATCTTAAAATTTCTTTAAAATGTTAACAGGATTCGTAAGAAATATTTCTTTGTCGAAAATGCGATAATTTGCAGAATCTTATCAATCATGTTGGTTAGCAGTTTAAAACAAAATATTTTTGAAACATTTTAACCTTACTTTTAAAGATTGATTTAATAAAATTTTAAATAATATTGGGGTGTATTTTTATATTGAGTCTTCTTTGCTGATAAATATGCATTATTTTAATGTTGATAGATATATATTTACTTCCCTTCACTTTAATTAAATTGCGCTAAAAAAGGGGCCATTTTATCACTGAGAAATGACAGAAATTTAACTTTTTGCAAACATTTTTTAGTAAGCAACTATGTCTGGAAATTAAGAAAATATTGAATATTAATCTTATATTTTTCTTTTAAAATATCATTTTTTTTTATTTTGTGTGCAATATTTGTAATTAAATTCTACAATAGATATAATTTTTAAGTTATTGTAATCTTATTCTGTGTTATCAAGATTTTTAAAGATAGTTTATGCAGTGGTTTTAATGCATCGTTTTATTTAAATAGACTTAGCAAACTTTTTTTTTCTTTTTTATTCTGTATTTTTCCCTTTTTTTTGTATTGCCTTTCCATTGGAAATATTAATAATAAAATGTTTTATTATTTTTGCATTTAATAAAAGTTAAAAGTTTAATTCGTAATAAAATTAAAGTTTTCGTTTTAAATGGGGCTTTTTTTTTTTTTCTTATTAAAATGTACATTTCTAACTTGGACATTAGCAACAATTGTAGATCGTTTTAGTAAACATAAAAATATTTATTGGATATTTTACGAAAGCGTTGAAAAAGAACAATAACCAAATTTGTATACTCCCAAGATGAAACTGATCTGAAATGTATACAAATTTATATGCCAACAAATTGGATAATATAGTGGATTTGATTTTCTAACTTGTTTGGGAATCTGTTGCATTAACATTGTATTAGATCTTAAGTAATAGTTTTCCCAGCTCCGCCCTATATAATGACTAATTATATATGCAATACTTCTACTAAATTATTGTTTAAATAACGTATTCATCTTAGTAATAATAATAATAATAATAATAAAATATGTATAAATTATAATAATTATTATTCCTTTTATTACTAAGATGAATATGTTTATTTAAACAATTTATCTGAACTATTGCTTTAATACTTGAGCTATTAATATTTAAAGCTTTCTTTGGCATTATTGTTAATCAACATTAAAAACGACTTGGATCATTTTCAAAATTAAACCATGTTGTAAAAATATGTTATACGGGTATTGCCTTCAGGATATAAAAGTAATATTTATTATTATTCATTTTACTACTGAGATGAATATATTTATTTAGACAATTTATCTGAACTATTGCATATTAATATTAGAAGCTTTTCTTTGACTTGTTAAAAACGACTTGATCGTTTTCAAAATCAAACCGTGTTGTAAAAATATGTTATACGGGAATTGCCTATATACTATTCAGGATATAACAACATTTTCGCACTTTCAAGCGTAAACTTGTTTTTTCGGAGGGTGGGGTAGGGAAGGTCATAGGTGTTTTGAGGTCATAACAGATAAGTTGTTTTCATAAAAGGATCCAATAACAACAGCACTCTGTCAGGGCAGAGGGAAAATATAATTAGAATAACAAGAATAGAAAGTATTTTCGTTCATGTTTTTATGCAAAAAATATTTACAGCTATCATTTTTGATTTAATATGTGAAAATGTAGCTATAAATATTTAAATAAAAATGAAAATTGTCTTCTGTAATTTATAAATTAGAATGAATGAATTAATCTAAAATTTTATAAATTCTTGTCCGTGAGAATTTTTGTACTTTCAATTTTGTAAAGTATTTAACTTGCAAAAATATAAGAATAACAAAAATAAATATCTGATTATATTTTATGAAAAAATATTTATAACTGTCATTTTTGATTTAATATAATTTATGTGCATTAAATAATTAAATAAATATGAAAAAATTGGCTTGTAATTTATAAATTAGAATGAATTAACTATTATTCGAAAACCTTATAAATTCGTGTTCATGAGAATTTTGTACTTTTTCAACTTTGTTAAGTCAAAAGAATATGTATATGAAATACTTTTTTTTTTTTATTGCAACGAAATTTTAAATGAAAATATTTTTATTGAATGTCTATTTTACAATCGATCAGTTTTTATGATAATGCAATTAACAATACTTTGTTAGACAGCACATATGATTATTTTTAATTAATCACACTTTCTATGTCATCATTTAATTTATTTAATTCCGAATAATGACTGTAAAAATTTTAATGTTTACCGTCTCTCCCCCTCCCTCTCAAAAATGAGACTTATTTTTTAACATTAATGTTATAAATATTGAAAAATATTTTGTTTCAATCTTATAAAATTTCTGTTATGAAATGGTGTTTGTATCAATAAAATACTGAATCAATATATTTACGACAATCAATTGTTTAGTCCTGGATTTTATAATTGTATAATCTCTTAATATTTTTATAATTGTAGCATTTTAACTAACGGTTTTTAAAAACTAATAGTACTAATAAAGAATGTTAAAGCCTTCAATTTTGTTTATAATATTTTCATCTTTAAAGTTATTAAATAATATTTATTCTACATTGTATTATGCATAAGTAATTGATAGTAAGAAAAATGTTTATAGTACTTTTACTTGTAAATGCTAATTTAATGTTTATTTTAAATTATGTATGCTAATGTTCACTTTTATTTTATGCACATGGAACATGCAATTCATTTAGCCCACACATTAATATATCCATCCAAATGCGATTGCACTGCCATCTGTTTATAGATTTCGAAATGAAAAGATTTTTAAATTTCGTTTTTTGACCTTTATATAATAAACAGCAAATATGAAGAATTTTCAGCATTAAGTTTTCTTAATTGTGGTTAATTAAAATATTTGTAGTTTGTTACATTTAGCTGCCTTTAAAATGTTAAGGATTTTTTTTATTTTTCAAAATGTAGCTATGAAGAAAATCATAACCCCACTCTAAATTTAGTAATAAAATCTAATATATAAATCGTATGAAAAATATTTCTTACAACACGAATATGATTTATCATGAATTGAAAAAAAAAAGTAAATTATTTTTAATAATTATGTTAATAATTTTTTTTTATAAAATTTGTCGCTTTATATTTTTTAATGTTAGTGATTTTGAAAAAAATAAATGAATCAGGTGATTTATACATTTGAACTACATTAAAAAAACATGTAAGAATATGTTAATGTAAGAGTGTATGAATATGTTAATGTAAGAGTGTAAGAATATGTTAATGTAAGAGTGTAAGAATATGTTAATGTAAGAGTGTAAGAATATGTTAATGTAAGTGTAAGAATATGTTGAACTCAAAAATACAAAGATTATATCTAATAAAATAATTTTCATACACATTGCATATTAAAAGTGATGTTTTTACTGATACGCATTATAATATATTTTATCCAAAAAATAAATTTATCAATTGAAATATAACACCTTAAAATCTATTAAAGGCAAGCATTTAAAATTTGTCAATAAAAGGCTAGCATTTTTAGTTAAGCAATTAAAGCTATTACTTAATAATTAAAAGCGGTATTAACTGATTAATTTTGTAAATTAAAAAAAATTGTTAAATTCTAGTCGACAAATCAATCAATCAAATAAATAATTGGAAATATTTTTAAAAATCGTATATATGGTTATACTATGTGTGTGGTAACGAATTAACCACATAAAATAAACATTGCATACCAATTCTGAATCTATTAACGCATTAGTGCTTAAAAGGTTTTATAGGTCATTGCATCTGTATTGCCTCCCTTTTGGAAGGATTTATGCCTCCTGGTTAAATCCAATAACTTATTTTCCACGACCTGGCTCAAGCGAGAAAGAGTTAGGGCCCTTTCATTTAAGCATCGCCACTTCCCCCTATAGTCTGAGAAATGGCTGCTGCCAACTTAAGAACCGTAAATGATATTCAGAGAAAGAATTCGGCATCTTTCCCCCAAATTTTTTTCCCTGTATTTACGCAGCATCCGCGTATCTTTTCTGACCTAAATAGCAGCCGGTGTTTTTTCCCCTTTTCTTTTATCCGCTAGAAATTGATACAATCCAAAACACACTTGGCACGATTTCAAGTCGCCAAGCTAGTAGAGTCCGCTCGGTGCTTAAAGGCCCGTGTCCCTCTTGGCGTCTGGTGGATGTCGAAATGACAATTGACAGCCGGATCTCTCCCGGACAAAAAGAGGATCCCTCATCGATTTTATTTTTTTTTTTTTTTTTGTCATGGGATGACTTCTTATTTGTTTTGTAATTATCTATGACATAGAATAGGGTTTCTGACTTTATTTGTAAAAAGGATCATGAATAGGATGATCAAGTTTTTAATTCGATTCTATTGAGATGCATCAAAATGCTGCCTAAAATCATTAAATATTTATTCTTGCGTTCATCTTAAAATTATATTTTCAAGAGATACTCACATTCATGTGTATTTTTAGTTATATACCATTACATTTTTATTATGTGTGAATATGATGTTAGTGATGATGACTACGTGACATCCGCAAATGAGGGCCAAGCAAATAAAACTCCATTTCAAATTTTGGCGGAAAATGGCACTTTAGGCCCCTTAACACTTTAAATTCTTTATGAATAACATTAGTCTTAAAGAATTTTCTAGAGAATTTGGCTTTTGTTTGAAGTGTATGGTTTGTAGTATGGTTTTGTAGCACATTTGTATATCCAATAGCTATAAATGCTCGTAGTGCGTTGATCAATTCCTTCTTCTTGAAGTTTCATATTTATCACTTTTGGCTTTTCCCGTGCTTATGGAGTTGTATAGTGCTTCTTATTGTCTTTGGAATACTTCATTTATTCATTTATGCCTATAATTTTTAAACATTGATACATTCTTTCGGCTATTGAATGTGATAGTGAGTCTTGTAGAATTTGGAATACTGTATTCTTCATTTACGGCGACATTTATCTTTCTTTTGTATATTCTTTTAGAGATTCACTTGAACAATTTCATTCTTCATGAAGTTCTTGATCAATTTAACATTGGCCAAATTCAATAGCCACATGAATATAGTATTCAATCAATTATTTTATATATATCGTGCATTATTAATCACTGGCATATTCCTGAGTTCACTTATAGACCGATCCAAACCGATCGTTTGTGAAAAATTTCAATTAAAATTGACATGCTTTGAATTGCTTGGATATGAAATACCATGTGTAGTTTGGCATTAATATTTAATGGTTTCATATATGGACGTATATGCATACTTCATTTTAAAACTTTCATATTTAATTTTGGATAATATTGAAAAATTATTATTTTATCCATATCGGCATATTTTACAACACACAATTACAATAGTCCACAATTTTGATTTAAATTTTGCATCTTTTTATCTTTTGAAAAAAAAAAAAAAAAAAAAGGACAATAGAAAGTTGGACTTAAGACTTAACGAAATTTTAATCAACCAATGAATGAATGAATAAAACCCAGAATCGCTATTTCGGGCAAAACACACTTACACACACACAGACATGCAAAATTTTTAAATATACAAAACTCAGTTTTCTTCTTTCAAAAGGAGTTTTCTGTAGAAGTTCTTGAAAAACCTCTTGTGCACGAAAACCCTTCCTTCAGCGCAAGGGGGATGAGCACGTAAACAAGTTCCTCCCCTTTTTTCTTTCAAATGCTAATAAGAGAGATAAGTTTTTGCTGTGCGTGATAGCATCTGCCTCCAAGAGAAGAGGCCCTCAACTGGCGCGGTTTTCAAGTTGAAAGAGGTCTTCTTCCCTTTTTGTCCTGAAGACTTGAAAGTGGAAGATTCTTTGTAGAGGAGACATGGATTTGTGCGGCCACTGCACACACAAGGCACTTCATGTAGTGAAGGTTTGTACTGCTGTAAGAAACGGGATAGCTTGTTAGTCAGTCTTTCTAGTAGGCATTCTTATGCAAAATGTTAAGGTAGTATTACAGTTTTAAAATTTATGCTTGCTTTGAAATTCGAGTAAATATGTTAGTAGTTCCCCAATTTCGAAAAAAAGTTAGTTTAGAATGGTTCTTTGGCAATTAATTTTTAATCTAATTTAGTTTTTAACATCCAATTTAGTCATTATATTTTGGCCAGTTGCCCAAAAGTGGTCGCTTTTTACTGACGACTAACTCTTGAGAGTAATTACAAATTTGCATGTGACATTTTGGTCAGTTGCTCAAAGTGGTCGCTGGTTATTGACGGATAATAATAACTTGCAGGCATTGAAGCAATGTGAATTTGTGTGGTATCTAGTGTAATTTCAGTCCACGTTTGCAATAATGCATTTTTTTAAGGAATTTTTTCTCAAACACGACATTTTCTTATGCTTACGTCAAATTTATCCCATAAGGAAGGAATTTAAATTTGACAACTGATGAGGGTATAGAGCTATGCGGATACTTAGTAAAGGAGACATTTTTTTTGACAGTCTTTAAGAGTAATTGAAAAGTTGAAAGAGGTGTTCTTCCCTTTTGTCCTGAAGACTTGAAAGTGGAAGATTCTTTGTAGAGGAGACATGGATTTGCGCGGCCACTCGCACACACACAAGGCACTTCATGTAGTAAAGGTCTGTACTGCTGTAAGAAACGGGATAGCTTGTTAGAGTCTTTCTAGTGGGCATTCTTATGCAAAATTTTAAGGTAGTATTATAGTTTTAAAATTTATGCTTCTTTCAAATTCAAGTTAGTTCCCCAATTTCGAAAAGTTAGTTTAGAATTGGTTCTTTAAAAATGAATAGACAATTTAATTAATTGCTAATCTAATTTAGGTTTTAAAATCCATTTTTAGTTGTACACAAAAGTTGTTTACTGATTTTCTCAAGAGTGAAAATTTGTATGTGACATTTTGGTCAGCTGTAAAAGTGGTCGCTGGTTACTGACGACTAACTCTAAGAGTAAATGAAAATTTGCTTGTCACGAGTAGCCAGTCGCAGAAATCTCCGTACACTCAAAAATTTGTATTTTTTTATTTAATTATAAAATTTTAAATGTGCAATATATTTTTTTTATATCGGAATACATATTTATTTTTAGCACATCACTCAATAAGTCTCCGGTTTGACCCATGTATTGCACTGTTGACAGACACGTATGATTTATAGATAGTACCATTCTTCAAAAGATGCATGTAAAAATTTCATAACATTCTGATAATTAATTTGCGAATTACAGTAGTTTTAGTGATCCCAGTTTTGTAATTTTCAAAACGATGGATAAAAAATAATTTTTTGTGGATTAAATATTTTTTTTTTGATGGGAAAAAAAAAACTGTTGAAGCCAAACAGTGGCTTGATAAGCGTTATGAAGACTTAACACTTGAAAAATCAACTATTATTGACTGGTATACTGAATGCTCTGTCGTCCAAAATCGGCTGCATCTGAAAACATAAAGTCCACAAAATAGTTTTGAAAGACCTTAAAGTATAGTTGCGTGAGATAGCTGACACCTTTAAAGATATCAGAAGTTAATGTGTTTACAATTATACACGACAATTTGAGCATGCTTAAGTTGTTTTTGAAGTGGATGCCGAATTATGTTGACGAATAAAGTCGAAGTTCTATTTAAAAAAAAAAAAAATTGATTTTTCTTAGCTAGACCGGAAACTTATTGAGTGATGTGTTATGTTAAAGAAACATTTAAATTGGATTAAAATTAATTCATCTAAATTAAAATCACAAACACAAAAACGTACATATATGTGAAGCAAAATGAATGCAAAATTTATAGAATTGAAAATAATATCATTGAACTTGATCTTGTTTATAATGAAGTGTGATACCTGGTGTAATTTCAGACCACTTTTGCAGCAATGTTTTTTTTTTTAAGAATATTTATCTCAAACTCATTTTCTAACTCTTATGTAAAAGTTATCCCATTCGTTTTCGAAGGAATTCAAATTTGGCAACTGATGAGGGGTATGCAGTTGTGCAGATACTTAGTAAAAAGTCATTCGTTTACAATCTTTGCTGTTTGTTTTGGATCGATGCCATGCTGAAAGATGCTCTAACTTACAAGCTGTGAACTCTCAAGAGATGCCTGCACATTATCTAATCTTATTTTAAACGATTCGTTGTTAAAGAGTAAACATTCATTGAATGTACAAAGTTTAGCCTTTTTCTTTGATTTTCTCTGTATATGATATAAAATGAATAACAAATCTCATCCTGTAGAGACTGTGTAAAAGAAGAAAAAAAAAACAACAAAGATTTAAGTACTACATTATCCGTACTGATATGAAATTTAATTTAAAAGCTAAAGCTAATTCGCTACATATATTTGTAAACATAACAGTAAATGAAAAATATGGGATTTGTAAATATTCAAATCAAATTTGTCTGTTGAAAAACACAATCCTTTACTAAATACAATCCCTCCTAATATATGCTTGAAATTGTTGTCTTCAAACTGTTGTCTGATAGCCAATTAGATAGTGCTGTGGCCGTTGGTACTACAATACTTCTGGTTCGAATTCTGGCGGTTGTTTGAATGTTTGTCCGTGATTCGGAATTCACGTTACACTATAGGTCCTGGTCTAATTAGCCCAAAGTGTACACAAAATGACCGTAAAGTGACAAACCAAACCAAGTCTTTAAAACTTTAAGCCGTTAGTCCAACGTTGGCCATTAAATACCCGCTGTGAAAATATTATTTTTAAGTAATTTCTAAATTTTACTGAAGTTTAAATCGATTTTAGGAAGTACTTCACTCGAAACAAAGCTTGAAGTATCGTTGATTTCTTCATATTAGCATTTCCAATGGTATATTCTATTTGGTTCTGCAGAGTCTCTAAATAAGCTCTATTTTCCCAAATAATTACCTTTGTACATCAAATCCAATCATCATATTATATTTCATGGAAATCCTAATGATATTTTTTAAAAAAAACCTGTAACTCATTTTAACCATCTTGTTTTATATTAAGTTAAATTTGATGAATTTTTTTTTTTTATCTGTCTCAATATTTTGTTGCACCATCCATTATTTTTCAAAATTGGCGTATCGTGCTCTCTTACAAAATCATTGGTTATAATTCTTCTTGTTCAGCAAGTTTCCTTAGCTGTATGCAGAAGCAAACTTTCTTTACGAGGATATGTGGGAAGAAATGCAAATTAAAATGGACTTCCATTGAAGAAACTGGGAAGAAGTTATTCATTCTTTTTTCCATTCAACAATTTTGCAGCCGCGACAGAGAGCCGCATGAATTTTAATGCCACTATTTGCATTTTTACGGCGTTTAATAAATTTTTTCTTTCTGAGTTGTAACCTGCTGCTGCTGCTGCTGCTGTGAGAAAACGATTCTCGCGGATGGAATTTCCCTCTTCTTTTCTGATCCGCCTTTTGATTTGGATTTTCTTTGTTGCTTTTTTCGAGGTAATTGGAAGCGGGGAAAATGACACGAGAAAAGAAAAAAAGTTCTCGAATGGTGTTTGGATGGATCCCTCGCATGGATTTTCTGATGTTATCAATTTGGGAGATAAGATATTCAATAGAAAAGAATGGCTTTTAGAAGATTTTTGTTCTATTTGATTCATTATAAGTTATGTTGATATGGAATTGTAAGTTTAAAAAAATTCACATGTAAATATGTGTTAACACATCATACACACACACGCGCGTTCGGTATAACAGGTTTCAAGTTCGAATCCGGCGTGCCATGGACGTTTGTAGTGGTTCGGAATCCTGTTTAAGCGTAGGTCCCGGTCTCATATGACCGTAGAACGTCACAGAGCCCAATCAGATTTCTCACCCATATCATTCCCAAACTGTAGGGGGGCAACTCAGCTCAGGCACAGTGATGTGATGTAGTGTAAGAGTAGTAGTGGTATATTGTAATCCAGCTCCAGGCACTGTGGTGTGGGTGGTGTGGTGTAGTAGTGGTAGATTGCAATCGATTTATTGTGAACAAGTAGAATTTCTCTTTTTTTTTTTTTTTTTTTAAATTATAGTCTAAAATAATAGTCTTAAATTATAAAATAAATTGAAATTTAAAAATTTTGAATTAATAAGGGGAAAAAAAACCAATCTTTTTATTTTGCAATAATTTGGTTTTAAGATCATATAACAAGGCATACCAAAAAACAGGACATATTCACTTTTTTTGTTTGTTGTGCAGGCCCACAACCCTCGGTGTCGCTGAGGGCATCGGACCGTGATGTACTGCGAGGACCTGGACCGGAAAGTCCGTCACGTCCGAATAAGATGACGGACGGGCTCAGCAAAACAGCGAGAAACTGGGTATTGAGTGTGAATGCATGATAGAGAAAGATTGCGTGCGCTTCTGTCGCAACATATAATACAGCTTTAATAATAAAATTCATCAGTATTATCTTGTCGTGTTTAATATGCCTTGAATACCATATTTTTTTTTTTGTATTCTTGTGCGTTTTGGTAATTTCTTTACTGGTTCTTTTGAATAATATCAAGTCGAATGTAAAGCAATTTCAAGTTTTTTTTTTTTTTTCTTTTTTAAAACTTATGGCGACCATTATAAACAATAAAAATGGCAATAGCGACCACTATAGACAATAAAAATGGAAATGGCGTCCACTATAGACAATAAAAATTGGAAATGGCGTCCACTATAGACAATAAAAAATTGCAATGACGACCACTATAGGCAATAAAAATGGCAATGGTAACCATTAAGAATGAAATAATACATTGAAAGTGATAGAATGGGCTTAGAGAGTTCAATTTGTAATTCAAGGTGAAGATTTCTTGTAATGATTAAATATTCATTTTCTTCTATAAAGTTCGTTAATTTGATAATTTCCCATCTGGTCCATGGGTTGTAAATTATGTTTCGCTGCCAATGAATGTCAAAAACTTGAGAAGGGATTTTAAGATGTCATGATTCTGTAAGAGGACAAGCTGTCGCATAATGAAATGATTCCTAAGTTTCTTCCACAGGGACAGAGATCATCTTGTGAAAGATCGAATGTTTTAAATGATCTTTTAGTCTGCAGTAAAATAGAAAACATCGAATAAAATATTTTTGTCATACTTAAAAGTATATGACAAAACAAAAATGCAAAAAATAATAATAAAATTATAAATAAAAATGGCTATAGCGACCATTATAAACAATAAAAAGGAAAAATGTATGCAGTTTGAGTTGACTACTCCACCGGCTATTTAAACCAGTGGTCATTCTCCATCATGATCGATTCCATCCGAGGGAAGTTATTATCATGCATCTTCGCTCGAAATTATGGTAAAGGAGGTGGGTGGGAGGATGGAGAGAAACACCCGGGTTTAATCCGATTAATAGGAAAGCGGCTCTACTGTGAATCTGGTAAAGTTAAGATCCGCACTGCCCTTCCCCCTACCCCCTCCACCCTACTACGTCACCTGCGCTGCCCTCCCTGCCAGTTCGTTACGAGATTAACCGAAAGAGATTGGGGGCGGATGAAAACTTCCAGTCCCCTATTTTAATGGGGGTGGAGAGGGGGTGGTTATTTACTGGAATATTCCAGGAGATCGGAGTGTCAGCATCAGTTAGCGGTGTGCGGATTTAAAATATTTCATTCCACCAGCCCTCCACTCTACCCCTTTTCGAATTGGAAGCGAGAATAAACTGGGAAACTGTGTTAGAATCTCCTGGGTTGGAGATTATTTCTAGCGATAGAATGTCTCCTGGGATTGAGGCTAGTGCCAAAATGGTTAGGAGGGTGGCGGATTCTTTGTATTACCGCCTTTTATGTTAGCAGGGGTGAAGCAGGTTTTGTTTTGGAAGTATTAACCAAACCTAATTAGGCACAGAGATAATGATCTTTCAGTGGGTGCTGTAGTAATTTGCTTTTATAAGTTAATTACAGCTAATTGTATTTATTGGATTACTATCTACCTGCATCTTGATTAATTAATCACATTTTGGATAATTCATGGATTTAATTCGGTTCATGCCTGTTGAAAATTCGATGATATTTTGCAAGATTAGGATTTTCTTAAAATAAAATAATAACTGATAGTATATATTCAGCTTTTTTTTTTTATTCAAATATTTTAATTTTCACTTAATGATTTTATGTCTTATGCAGAGAAAATAAATGGCCATTTTGCAAACGATGAAATCGTTATTGTGTTTAGAATCTTGTATCATCAAATATAACTAAATTTGGATACTGAAATAGAATGATCCTCCAATAAGAGTGGTGTATAATGGAAGCATGAATGCTATTAATTAATATAATGACACTCCAACATGAAGTAAGCAGCCTGAGGGCCAATAGGCCAGCGCTTTGGCCTTTGGTACCACAGGCTTCAGGTTCGAATTGAAGATCCTCTCGCATTCTCCGCCAAATCTACTTGATTTTGACTGTAATTAATCCAACAGTGACTATTAACGCATGTCACTAAGAATTGAAGTTATGCATATGTTGCCACTAAGCCACGATTGTCTCTTTTATCTCATCTGTATCTTCATAATATAACATTTATAGTGCATGATGAGCTATATAGCACTATAAAAGATAACTACCCCATAATTGGTGTTTGTGTGAATATTTGAAACTTTCCTACCGGATAGTACTTAATATATGTCATCACAATCTCCACCTTGTTTATTCATTTCTGAAAACAGTAACTGCCACCAGAGGATTCGAACCTTGATTCTGCTGTACACATCTACCTGCGTTATTCTTGCTCATTACGTTTGCCTACGACTGTTTCTTACAGCCATACATTTTTTTTTTAGCTTATCAAGCTATGATTCTCCTCTTCGTGATGCAGCCTGATGGCCAATGTCCTATAATACCACATTCTTCAGGTTCGATTCTGGCCGTGGCATGGATGTTTGTGAGGGGTTCGGAATCCGTATTAAACTGTAGGTCCCCGTCTGTCTTGCCCTCGTGGGCACAACATGACCTTAGAGCGACCAACCAAACAAACGTAAAATAAAACTGAAATGTAGATGGTCTAAAAAAAAAAAAAAAAAAAAACATTTTGTTCATTCTGAAGTGGATGACAGCACATCACACGTGAGCCATTTTAATATAAAGAAAATCAAGGTTCATGTTGGGATATACAGCCGTCACATACCTGGCAATCTTTACAGATCTCGAGTAAAATTTATGGCTGTTCACCGGTTTATTCAGAAAAAATGGGTTACATGCAGATTTTTGGAATATTACAAATTTTTGATCAACCTTATTCATTTAAAAGAAAATTCTTTTCTTTGACGAGTGCTAAAATTTCACGTTCATCATGACAATGTAAGATTGTAATATAGAATATTGATAAGCGAAATGTGAGTGTTATGGATTTCTATTGATAATCATTTTTAAAGATTTGCAAATATTGTGTTTTTAATAGGAAATGATTTGTTTGATTAAAATAGCATTTTTTAATATTAGCCTGTTGAATATTTCTACTAAAATCTTAATGATGCTACAATTGTTGGAATTCTTTACATATTACTTCTGTTTATAGATATAGAAATGATTTTTTATGAAACGATATATTTTTTTTTTTTTTGAATGCCGATTAAATACTGTGCCCGTAACTGCATATACTTTGATTATTTACTTGGACAAATATAAAATGAATCATGCTCTTAAGATATCTTCAAATAACGTACTTCTGTATGGTTGGTGAGATATTTAACTTTAAAAAACTTATCACTTGTCACTTGTATCTGAGATTCGTATACACGTAGTTTTCCACCATGAATTATCTTTAAGGGGTTATCAAATGCTAACTTCTTTGTTTAAGAAAATAGATATCCCATATCTTTATTCTGAATCTAATTTCTATAATGTTTTTCCATGTTATCGAATGCAATGTACATGAACTAATGTATTGGAATTCTTATTATCTTAAAACTAGTATAGTAGGTGTTCAAACATGGTTGTAATTCCCCACCCCCACCCCCTTTATTACTACTTTTTTTTTTTTTTTTTTTAAATTTCTGATTTCTTGAATGCTACATATTGCTATTAGGCGCTATTTATTTTTATTGCTATAGAATAAATGCACATGAGTATATTTGAGCTGAAGATTTTCAGAGCTTTAGTTAGGGAAAATGATTACTGGAGAAGACGGTACAACGCAGAAATTTATAAATACTATAAAGACTAAGATATTATCAAATTAATTAAGATCAATTGATTAAACTGGGATGCTCATGTATTTGGAATGAACGATTTAAATCCAGTAAAAAAAAAAAGCCTTTTTTTTTGGCATAGCCACAGGGACAAAGAGGAAGAGAAACAACCAATGTTGCATTGGATAGACACAGTTGAAAAAAAGATTTTGCTGTACTAAAGGTTAAGAATTGGAGGGCCCTTGTCACCCAGAGGAATGCATGGAAATGTCTTATAAGGAAAACCTTTGCCCACTCTGGGCTGCCGTGCTAATGATGAAGGTCTCATGAAAATTCTATTTAATAAAAGTTTAACCAATCAATCGAAATTAATTGGAGCAACAATGATTACCATTGTTTAAATATACTTCCTGTTACCTACCTCCATAAAGAAAAGATGAAAAACCTTTCAAAATTACAAACATTATCAAAACATTTGTCACATCGATTGTAAACCATTCAATTTTCTGCCGCAATCGCAAAACTTTCTGCAAAAACGTTAACTGCAATATTTGACGATAAATTAACATTAAATGTTAACGTTATTAACATTTTAACGTCGCTAACATTCAAGAAGAAAAAGATGTTGCTCTACTAAAGGTTAAGACTTGGGGGACCCTTGTCACCCAGAGGAATGCATGGAAATCTCTTCAAAGGAAACCCTTGTCCCACTCTGATCTATCGTGCTATTGATGATGATAGAATAAATGATATGTAATGGGACTAATAGTGATTTACTTTTAACACACACTTCAAAAAAAATGTGTCCATCAACAAGAATCATGGATAAAACTAAATTCATTGCTACAATTTTTGAATGTTAAATTATTATTCAATGTGAGTGTGGAGAGTTGAAAGTATAGCTTTCTTATTTTACTTGTCTGAATCGTACTTCTACATTTGAACATTGAGATTTCATGATGTGTCCATGAACAAGAATCATGGATGAACTAAATTCACTGTAGTAATTTTTGAATCGGAATTTATTCTCCTGTGAGTGTGGAGTTGAAAATATAGCTTTCTTATTTTACTAGTCTGAATCGAACATTGAGATTCCTTTTAAAGATACAATTTACTTATTTGAATACCTGAAACTCGGTATCGTGTTTCGTTACTTTATTCTCGGATGATTTGCGATACGTTCCCTGGTGTCCTCATTTTCCGGGTAAAAAGTCCCGGAAAGCCGTCCTGCAAGGATCTCTCCTCCCGTGTTGTCCTTGATGAGTTATGATGCGAGGCGGCCATCTATAATTCAGCAGAATAATGCCTCCTTTTCTTTTTTTTTTTCTTTTCTCCTCGCAGTCTCTCCGCCTAATAGCCCAAAGGGCTGGAGAGAGAAATATCCGGGAAAAGAACACTTAAGGAAAATGTGCTCTCAGCGTGCCTAAGGAGATGCCCCCGTCACAGCATGCAGAAAGGTTCCCAAAGAGCTAGGCAAAAATCCATAACATTGTATGAGGGAATAACTGCAATTTAAAGGTACAATGTATAAACTCAAGTGTATATGTCATCAAGTGAAAAAGTGTACAAAATATAATCTCAAGTGTATGTGCCACCAAGTGTAAAAGTGTAGTAAATAAGCGTAAAAGTGTACAAAATATAAACTCGAGTGTATATGCCGTCAAGTGCATATGCAAACATGCGTGCCACCTGGTTTTGTCATGGATGTTTGTTATTTGTCCGAATTCTACGTTAAACCCAAAAATCCATAACATTGTTTGAGGGGATAACTGTTATTGAAAGGTTCAAAATATAAACTCAAGCTTAGACCTGGCATTGCCATGAATGTTTGTTAGTGGTTCGGAATTCCACGTTAAACTCAAAAATCCATTATATTATTATTATTATATCGCCTCAGTATGTCTCGTTGTTTGGCGCAGCATGGCCTTGTGCCATAAAACCCAAGCCAACCACAACCTGTAATGAATGACATTAAAATGACAGATATCAGAATGAAAATAGATTAAAATGATGTTTTCTAAACAGTGCATTTAAATTACAAAAATTTTACAAGAACTTGGAAGGGTTTTAAACAGGTTTTATAAGGTTCAAAATATAAACTCAAGTGTAGACCTGGTGGTGGCATGGAGGTTTGTTAGTGGTTCGAATTCCATGTTAAACCCAAAAATCCATAACATTATATGAGTGGATAACTGTAATTTAAAGGTACAAAATATAAATTCAAGTGTAGACCTGGCGGTGGCATGGATATTTGTTAGTGGTTCGGAATCCACGTTAAACTGTGGCTAGTCTAATTAGCCGAAAGTGTGCAAAAAATTACAAAACCAAGTGACGTTTCCAAGTGAAAATTCCTAGTTGACGTTGACCCATTCAGCCTTTACGAATCTTCCATTAGAAATAAAGAATTTTAGGCTTTACAGAAATATTGTTTTACACTGATTTTCGGAATATTTTAATATTTTTTTTTAATTCATGTAAAGCGTATTACTAATTTTGATGGTTGACTCCAGGTAATTTCTTTTACCTAAATATGCAATTTGAGTGCAACTTCGATAAGTGATAGTTATGCAACATGCTCTATATTATCGTTCAGAAACACACATTGAAGAAGTATTATTGCTGAGGTTCTTTAAAAGTTGGCATCATACTTTTTCCATTCTAAAAGAAGTGTGTAACTGGTTGTCTTACTTCATTGTAATGAGTTCGTGTGTCATCTTAAAATAAAATCATCGGGCATAATAATACTTCCATTCAGCTTAAATTTATTTAACCTAGAATTACGCTTAAATATAAAATGTGTGTGTGTGGATGGATGGCCGAGTGGCTGGCGCTCGGTACCGCAGGTTTCGGGTTCGAGTCCCGGCGGTGCCATGGATGTTTGTAGTGGTTCGGAATCCACCTTAAACCGTAGGTCCCGGTCTAATATGATCGTAGAGCGTTGCGGGGGCGTTGTTACTCCGCGTCCGTGGCTTATCTTCAAGTTACACGCCCCCTGGGTAATGCAAAGTGAGTAGCATCCGTGCAGCGCTTGCCTTAAAGCATCCAAGACCAAGCTGTCTAAGTGTTTGCCAGCTGCATTAGAACAAATATATATATATATATATATATATATTTTGAGCATCTTAATAAAGATTTCGTATTTGCATCTTTTAAATGAGTAATCGAAAAACCTGTTCATCAAATTGATTTACGTTTTTTTAAAATATTACGTTTTAATGCTACTTTTTTATTTAAATGATCGAAGTCTTGAATAAATGGTTATGTAATATATTAAAATTTTTTTTTTTGAAGTACAGTAATTTTTTATTTCTTATTTTTTTTTGTTATGATTTATTTATGTTTGCAAAATATTTTACTCATGATTGTAGTTTATTGAAGTAAAAATGATTGTAGCTTGGGATTTTGTATTTGGATTAGGATTTTGTTATGATTGTGTATTTTGGATTTGGATTACTATTTTGTTACGGATGAAGTGATTGTTTAAATACAATAGTTTTTAAGTAAATATTTTTTAAATAATTCTGATTTAAGATATATAATATATATATATATTATAGTTTTGAAATTTTTAATGTATATGTAGTTGTTTATATAGATGCATTAAACAGTATTTTATGAAATGACTTATTTCAATAATTTAAAAAAAAAAAAAATTTTTTTTTTTACATGGAGAAATATACAAGATGTGTCTGGTTTTGACTTTGAGTCCCTTTCAGCATATCCGGTATTTTATTTAGAGACAGTATTAGAAGGGGGAACGAATTCAGGATTATTTATTCAAGGGGCACTCCTCTCGAAGACTTCAAAGGGAATTCGAGCTCGAGAGCTTCAGTTTGAAACGCGGTGCTTTATTTTCGTAGTGATTTGCCGATAGGAAACGGATGATACCATTTGGATAATAGTATGAGACTCGGTAGGCGTTATTTGCCATTCATTGGTAAAGTACACGGCGTGCTTCTCTGAAGGAACATATGCTTTATGTACGTATAAAGAATTTAAAAAGTAAAGTTGCAACAGTTATACGAAGGTTAGAATTTATCTAGTGTGCAGTGTATCACACAGATGCCGTATAACTGAAAAAACACGCTATATATTATATGCTGTTTCTCAGAGCAGATAAAGGCTTCATATTCACATTATGTACATGCGTAGTAAAAGCAAGAACTCTTGTTATATAGGGCTTTATTATTATCAAAAAGGTTTTGAAACATAATTAGAGTAGTCTAATAAAGTTTCGAAAAAAAAAAAAACTCCCACTTTAAAAGCAGAAGCGAAGTCGTGGGAAAAAAAAAAAAAAAAAAAACTGCAATAAAATTAAACAATTCATATAGTCTAGGAAATATTACGAAAGAAATGTTTGATTTTAGGTGTTTAAAATCTTTTGTAGATAACGAAAAACAAGACTGAAAAACTTCAATGTTAGATGTTCAGTTTAAAAAGTTTCAATACCAAAGAAGACCTTCTCAGTAACGAATCTTAAAGTTCCAATTTCTTTTTCAAAATCTGTATACTTTCAGAAACTGTCAGAGACGTGTCCGACATTCAACTTGTTCCAGACTTGTCCGAGACGTGTCCCTTCCTTTGATCCTTGTAATCTAAATAACGTCATACTTTGCAAAGCAGGAATTTTGATATAAGATCCAGGATCCAAGTGTGGTCCAGTCGGATAAGGGTGAGTGACAGAAAAGAATGTTCTAAAAATAATTCAAATCTTCAGCCCCGGAATGACATTCTAGAACTGAAACAAAAGTGGCGCCATATTAATTTAATTTGCAACCTCCCACCTTTTGTAGATGTATTGACTCTGCCAAATAGAACTCAAATATCTCTGACTTTAAACTGTAGGTCCCGGTCTGTTTAGCCCTCGTGTGCACAAGATAACCGTAGAGCGACAAACCAAACCAAATCAAGCATCTCTGTAATTCCAAATATTATTCAAATTCTAGGAATATCTTAGATGTTGTATCCCTATATTTTAATCGTATGGACAACTAGACCAATATTTTTCATATTTCTTATATTAGCTTTAAAACTTTGTACTCCTCATATTTTTAGGCAAGATAAATGTCCAACAGACCATTAAATACCCGTTGTAAAAATATTATGTATAAGTAATTTCTAAATTTTACTGAAGTTTAAATCGATTTTAGGAAGTACTTGACCCGAAACAAAGCTTGAAGAATCATTTTATTTATTTATTTCTTAATTTTAGCATTTCCATTGTTGACGTATTTACATGTTTCGGTGATATTCGAATCCCAGACGTCTTTCAATTAGAAGAAAGTACTCCGCATGTTCATGATGCAGTACCTGTAATGAGGAACAAAAGCCCGGCCTCACCCCCTTGTAAATCAGTGACGCGTTCATCTACTCTCCTCATAAATTTACAAACTCACACTCGAAGCACGCCTCATACTTTTTTTTTTATTCCATTCGATGGAACCAGTGGAACGTGGTCCCTGCACGCCATCCTAACCCTTCACTCTCGCATGACCAGCAACTGGATACATCCTGTACACTTCTGACCGTGCATTATCAGCGATTAGGCCTCAGCACGAGGCACTTGTACTGGTAGTGGGGAAGGAGGCAGTACACGGAATCTTCTGATAAGAGTCATGCTTTATCCCAATTTGCTGTTTCCCAGTCAATTGTGGGTTGCACTAACTGGCATTAAGGCATTCTTTGGCTGTGTCCATCACATGTCAGGCTGGACACGTAATACCTGCTTACCTTCTAACCAAACTCAAGTCTGTTGTATTTGACAAGTGAAACTCGCCAAGTTGGCAGTACTGCAGCATTTAAAAGTATATTCAAGCCAATTTTGTTTCCACGGAATTGAATTTTAACCTTATTTATCTTGAAGTTTTTTGATGTGAGGATAAATGTATGTAAGCTTGAAGCTTTTGGTTTGAGGATAAGTGTATAAATGTAATGTATCGTTAAAGTTCTTGCTCAAATATTTATTTTAATGATTTCTCCATCGCTTTGATTTTAATGATTTAAAAATTTTCCTCAATTTGTTCTTCTTGAATCTGTATTTTTCTGTTTAGGTAATCATTTCTATTGTCAGTTATTTTATGTTTCAAGTATTAATTTAATATCAAGGCTACAATTATTTTGATTAAGTGCCATATTGCACTGATTATCTTAGAGCATCAATATGGTGTTTTTATAGATGTTGTGAACAGTAACTTGTTTAAACTTATTAGGTACCCAACTATCCATCTAGCTACCTGATGGACAATTGGCTAGCTCTCTGACCTTTGGTATCACCGGCTGATGAGAGTCAGGCTTTATCGCAATTGCTGCTTCCCAGTCAATTGCGGGTTGCACTAACTGGCATCAAGGAGTCGCCAGGCATTCTTTGGATGGGTGTCCATCACATGTCAGGTTGGACACGTAATACCTGCTTACCTTCTAATCAAACTCACGTCTGTTGTATTTGGTAAGTGTACTCGCCAAGTTGGCAGTGGTGCCCGTGGCAGCAGCAATTAAAAATATATTCAGGCCAATTTTATTTTGAAGGAATTGGAATTTTTGTTTTTGATCTTATTTATCTTGATTGATGCCTTTGATGTGCTGAGAAATGTTAATTTATCATTGAAGTTCTCGATCAAATATTTATTTTATTTCTCTATCGCCTTTGATTTTAAGGATTTATAGATTTTCACTATTTGTTTTTCTTGAATCTGTATTTTCCTGTTTAGGTAATCATTTCTATTGTCAATTATTTTTTTTTTAAAGTATTAATTTAATATCAAGGACTACAATTATTTTGATTATAGTGCAAGATTGCACTTATGATCGTAGATCATAAGGTGTGGTGATAGTGATCATAGGTGTTTTTATAGATGTTGTGAACAGTAACTGATTTAAACTTATTATGTACTCCACTATCTATCTAGCGCTCTGGCCGTTGGTGCAGCAGGCTCCAAGTTCTAATCCTGGCAGTGGCATAGATGTTTGTGAGTAGTACAGAATCTACGTTAAAACTGCAGGTAACCGGTCTAGTTAGCCCAAAATGTGCACGATACTATAAAATCATACAGCGACAGACCAAACCAAAGCTTTTCTACTTTTGGGTTGGCTGCCTGATGACCAATTGGCTATCGCTCTGGTCTTTGGTGTCAATTGGTCCTATTAGCCCAAAGTGTGCAAAAAATGACCGTATCGCGACAAACCAAACCATTTTGGTTTGAATGCAGCAGTCCATCCTCTGTAAGTTGTTACAAATTAGCCATATTTGTAACGGATGACGTTAAATGACATTTATGAGAATGAAAATAGATTAAAATGGCGCTTCCCAACCAATGAAGTTGAATTACAAAAATTTTACAGCAACTTGGAATGTTTTTTAATGTTGTGGCAAATTTAGATGTATTTCAGTTTGATGTTTTTGTGTATGGAACTTTATAAATGTCAACTTTAAACCTATTTTTAACAAGACTGTGACAAATTAATTCTTTAGACTGACTGACTGAAAGCAAACGTTGTCTTTTACGGATTAAGTATAAAGAAAATGAACTTCTCTGATAACATTTTTTTTTTCTACTTCTTTGCTTCCCTTTTACATTATACCACACATTACTTTTTCCTTTTCATTACGAGTTCTCTAGTTGACACCACTGCATCCCATTCACAGTAATGAAATTCCGAAACCAGCACACACAAAAAAAAAAAAAAAAAAAAAAAAAAATCTTTTTTTATTCCTCATTGTGGACGTCCCTTTTTGTTAGGGGAAAGAAGAAAAAAATATATATATAACACAACATATCTCTCATGATTTTTCTGTTTTACTACTGTGTCCAAAAAATAAGACCAATTTTTAATTTAAAATTCCCGGGCATATGGAATTTCAATTTATTTTTTTTTCCGTCGCGTTGAAGTGTGTGAAACAATGCTTTCTAACTATCAGGATAAGTTGAAATGCATCATAACTGGAGATGAAACTTGTATTTATGCTTATGATCACTCGAGCGAATATTGTGACAAAGGTGAAGCAAGACCGAAAAGAGCACGCCAAAGTCGCTAAAAAATCAAGGTTATGCTGACTGTTTTCTTCGATTACTGTGGTGTGGTGCATTATGAATTCCTTCCGCCGGGCCAAACTGTCAACAAGGAATTTTATTTGAGTGTTATGCGTCGTTTGCGTGAAGCTATTCCACACACACATTTATGGAAAGACAACTCTTGGTTTTTGCATCACGATAATGCACCAGCTCACACTGCAGTGATTCTTCGTGACTTTTTCGCCAAAAAATGAATCCCATATCGTTCCACAACCACCTTATTCATCTGACTTTGCACCGTGAGACTTCTGGCTATTCCCTAAATTCAAAAGACCACTCCGGGGACACCATTTTGAGTGGATTGAAGAGATTCAACGTGAATCGCCGCGCGGTTTTGAATGCCATCCTTGACTATGATTTTTAGCATGCATTGAGGATTGGAAAAAAAGTTGGCATAAGTGCATTGTGTCCGGAGGGAATTACTTTGAAGGCCATAAAATAAATTTGGAAGAATAAATAAAGAGTTTTTAAAGAAAAAAATAATAATTGCTCTTACTGTTTGGGCACAGTAGATTTTTCTGTTATATATATAATCTGGAAAATCTTCTGCTTTAGAAATGCAGATCGTGAGTTCTCTTTTCTGCTGCAGACAATTAATTAAGCGACATTTCGCCGGGAAGGGAAGAGGAAGAAAAAGGAGGGGACCGAGGGGTGATCGGGAGGAATGGGGTTGTTGCATTTGTTGCCAAGTCCCTTATTAAATTTCTGGCATATTTTCCCTGGCCCGCGAATTAGCTGCCCCGCATTCCTGGCATTAGTGCGCCATTTTCTGGTCGGCTGGTCTCTTCGTCGACCATGAATGGGGATGCGCCCTTTAGGGACAAATTGGATGGAAGAGAAAGGGAGGGCCCTTTTCCAGTGGGTCGATCGAATCTTCTCAGAGTGCCTGTGGTAATTTTTGAAACCGATTTAATCACTGTATACTTTTATGCTTTATTCAACGTGTTGTATGTAAATAAAGTTACATTATAACGTTTCATGGTTAATTTTTGGTTGTGATTTTTATCTTAGTATATTTGTCTGTACGTCTCAGATTTTACTTTTGCTAGTTTGATTAATGCTCAGGCTTCGGTTTACATTCGGCGCCTCTGGTTTCGAGTTCGAGTCCCGGCGGTGCCATGGATGTTTGTAGTGGTTCGGAATCCACTTCAAACCGTAAGTCCCTGTCTCATATGACAGTAAGAGCGTTGGGCGTAGAGCTGAGAACCCTACCACGTAAAAGGAAAATATCTCATGTTTCGAAATCTACCAATAGGCAACGGCCTTGGTCTACTAAGGAGTTGTTGCGCCAATGATTATTTTGAATAATGAAATAAACTATTTTATTCTAATTTCGGAAATCATCTTAGGTGGAAATATATAATTTAAGTTATATTTGAATAATTTTATTACATTTTTACCACTGTTTACGGTGTTCGGTTAATTTTATATTTATTATAAGACAATGGAAAAATTAAAAATATATTCGTAACACTGGATAATTATGTAGTATTAGTATAATGATTACAATAAATGTTATTTAAAATTAAAATACAAAAGTTGGAAAAAACATTGCGCTTTTATAAATTTTTTATATGAATATTTTAGTAATGACTCTAATATATAATAAAAAGCTGAATTCACAAAAAAATATATAATAAAAAGGTTAATATAATATATATATATAAATATATAATTAAAGGTTAATATAATATATATAAATATATAATAAGAAAGTTTCGTTCCGATATTTTTACAAGTTATATGAATCTTAACTGAAATCTCTTAATTATTCATTTAATTTTCATGTTTACTGTATCATTTGTTACAGTTTCTCTCAGGCCCTGTGTCCTTTTCACATTTTTAGAATATGAAGCTCCTTAGATTTGAATACGATTTTCAAGTCAAAAACAATTTTTTATTCTCTTGACATCTTGCATTCGCTTTTTGTTATCAGTTTGGTCATTGATAACACTCGTAAGCAAGTATTTATGCAAAGTTTATGAAATGAAACTTTATTTCATATTTATATTTATCAAGTTATTCAATTCCTTTATTCATTCCTTCCACAATTCCTTCTATTAGCTCTCTCTCTCTCTCTCTCTCTCTCTCTCACACTCTATATATATATATATATATATATATATATATATATATATATATATATATATATATCTTGTTCAAATTTTCAATCGTTCATAAAACACTTTTTATTCATCCTCTTAAGTTCAAATACATTTTTATTGAACTTGTAGTGGATGACACTGGATGTTAATACAGTTTTTTCAAATATTAATTCACTAATTAAATTTAATTAATTCATTTTTTTTTTTTTAGATTTAAGTTGCATGTATCTACCAATAGATGGCGCCCAGATAAACTTAAAAAAAATGAACGAAAATTATTTATAAAGAACTTTCTGCATTATAGTGAAAAAAAGTAGGAATTGATTTTTAAATTTTTTTTTTTTTTTATATATTACCTGTTTTTATATCATTTCGTTTTATTAGTACATGTTCTTACAAATTGAGACTAATCTCTGATACATTCAATCTATAAAAAGTATACAAAAGTATATATTCTAAAGTATATCAAAGTGTATATTCTAAAGCAGGGGTCTCCAAACTATTTACCCTTAGGGCCATACTGTTTACTCCAGTAAGTACCGAGGGCCAAAACCGTTTTAATTTTTCTGCCATTATCTATAATTTCTAGACCAGTCGCCGAGTACGTGTTCTGAGAGGGCATACGCTTGCTAACTACAAACTATTGTCAGTGAAAAATCACAATTACATAAATCTCATTAGTATTTTCTTAAAAGTAGATACCCCAAGGTTTCTTTCGCTTTAATTTAGCGTTTCCGTTCCTACATTCCAAACATCGACATACATATATATGCGATACTCTTTGCCCCAACATAACTACCGAGGGTAACAGCGGGATGTTCACTAGTTTATAATGTTAGTGGGATTCATTACAATTACTTGTTATGCTTAAGTTAAATTTTCTGCGTATTATGCTTTTCATTAAGCTTTACCCAGCAAGTCAATAAAAACGTGTTATTATCATTCTATGTTTTTTTATCCAACTTATTACAGCAACAATAAGCTATTTGCTGTCGCGGGCCGGATTGATGGCACTCGGATTTAGCCCGGGGGCCGTAGTTTGGAGACCCTTGTTCTAAAGTATATGAAAGTGTACATTTTTTAAAATTAACTATACATAATATTTTGTATTGATTTCAAACTTGAGATTAGAAGTTTAGTGTAATTAGTTAAATTGTATAGGATTGTATCTCAAACAGGATATGATTTCTAAGAAGGATCTAGATTTTTTTCACCTTTTGTAAAACAAAAATAGATTTTTTTTTACTTTCACTCTTAATTCTACTGTTGTTCTCGGTTCATTGCCCAACCTGATTGTTATTTATGTTGATTCCTGCGATAGTTCAGGCTAATAGTCTATGGAATCGAGCGACTTAATGCAGGATTAGAAGCCATTCATTCCTGCTAAGGAATTTATTTCTTTTATTAGTTTACATACAGTTTCTAAAAGCACATATTCTCGTATGTATCAAGTATATAAAAATATACACAGTCCAGTCACATTAATGTGACCACCACCTCCTTTCGACGTTCAAGTGAAATAACCAATCACAAAAGGCAGGTGGCAGCACATTGCAGTGGAGTGTATATAAAGAATTCTACCACTTAAATACCACACTTCACTTAAAGCCGAGAATATACAAGAGTGTATATTTTGGCTTTTGGCAGGTGCTCACATTAATGTGACTGGACTGTATATTCTAAAGTATATAAAAAAGTATATATTCTTAAAAATTAGTTGTACATAATATTTTGTATTGACTTCAAGAATCCTGGCGATGGCATGGATGTTTTTGGTGGTTCGGAATCCACATTAAATTGTAGGTCCCAGTCTGTTTAGCCTAAAATGTGCATAAGATATAAGATGACCGTAGAATGACAAACCAAACCATCCTAATGTCAAGTTTAGTGTAATTAGTTTAATTGTATAGGATTGTACCTCATAATATGATTTCTAAGAAGAGATCTAGGTACCTTACCCTTCGTAAAAGAAAAATAGATTTTTATTTTTATTTTGAACTCCTTTCACTCTTAATTCTACTGTTGTTCTCGGCTCATTGTGCTGCCTGATTGTTATTTATGTTGATTCCTGCGATAGTTAAGTCGCTCGATTCCTTTGCCTATTAGCTTTAATGCAGGGCCAGAAGCCCATTCATTCCTGCTAGGGTTAATGGTTATGCATGCCGAGCAAAAAGGCGCCCAGGGGCTTTGTATTTATTTTTTACGGCCGTCGCCATTATGGAGATGGAAGGAGGTGATTGAAGTAGTTTGCCTATAAGCGGATTTCATTAATGAAGGGTAAACTGATAAGGTTTTTTTTTAATATTTAAAACATCGCTGTTGGGTTATCTGTCAGCAACTAAATGACCTTTGTCATATTTTTCTTTTCTCTTTTGTGTGAAAGTATTTTAATAGTTCAGTGTGTAATAAAACATGTAGTTTTTTGTACATTGTAAAAAATTTGTTGCGATTAATCATTTTTTATGTACTATAATAATAATGTTTGACTGCTTTTTCGCATGTATGAAAATATGTTTTGTTATTTTTATTATTTGAGATTTTAAAAGGTTCTTTTCGATCTTTTGTACATTTATTTATGTTGCAAGCAAATATGGTTTCAAACCTATTCTCACACGCAATTTTTTTTTTTTTGTTAAAAAAGTAAAATCAAATGTCTAAATCTTTTGTAAGAATTAATATATTAAGATCAATAGACTAAAAATTAATTATTTTTAAAATGAGAAATTTTCATAGGTATCTTATTTATTTACATAAAAATGAAATCTAAATTAAAGCCTAAAATGAAAAAAAATAATAATAATAATTTATATAGATGGTATATTAATTTCCTTGAATCTATCATTTTTTTATATATTAAACATATTTAAAATTCATACAGAACGTCTGTATTCAATTTTATTGTGTTTAATCCATCTAATTAAATAAGTCATAAAACGTCAGTATCTACTTATTTTTATAAGTTATATACTACTTATTTTTTATGTTTTCCGTATTATTAATTACTGATATTTTATAAGTAGATACTGTTTTTAAAGAGCTATTTAGAAACACTGACGAAATATGTATTTGAAATATGTATTTTTTTATATTTTAAAAATTGAAATAATTTAAAGCTACGGTATAAACTCCTTCGTTGAAAACAAAGAATTCATTATAAATGCATTAACAACAACAACAATAATAATATATTATTTATTATGGCAGCATTATTGCTTTGTAAATATTTTATCAGATTAGATAGAACAGGTTGCATTCACAAACTCAAATACTATGGAGAAAAAAAAAAAAAGTAATGTGTTATATAAATCGCTATTTAAGTAAAAAAATAATAATAAATAAAATAAAATAAAAAAACGTAAATGAATGTGAATGTGAACTTTGAATGTGAAAAATCTATTTAGCAATTATTTTGGTGTTTACCTTTTTCTGAATTACTTGTAATATAAAATGATTATCGATACATTCATGTATTGTGCTGATTTTGATAAGTTAGTAAATATAATTGAATAGGTAGCCGTTTGACATTTTATTTGATAAACCTTTTTTTCCCTACAGAGGGTCAATTTCCAGCCCTACTTTGTTTCAGTTTTCTCGGTTGGCGAAGTTTTATTGGCCGGGCAGTTTGATTACCTCGGAAACGGATGTCGTTTGGCTTTCAGAAAATCGCCCCCGATAACATTCAAATTACTTCTGGCGCAGTTCGCTTTTCGCCAATCACTAGGCGGACCCATCAACGGTTTTTTATTTATTTATTTCCCCCTCCTATTTTAGTCTTCGTTATAAATTCTGTCATCTGGGGGTTCTGTTCCTCGTTTAAAAGAATGATTTTATATCTTTTTTTATGAAAGTACTTATTCATCTTTTTAACGTTAAAGCATTGTTGGGTTTTTTTTCAGCATTTACTTTCAGTTGAAAAGCTTATGATATTGATTTATATTTTAGTTGTTGATAATTTTTTTTATAAATATATTAGAACATAGTGAAATAAAATGAAATTGATTAAACACAAAACACGCTCAAACATAACGGACGCTATCCTGCAACACCCATTATAATCTGCAAATACCCAAATTAAGATTGATTTGCAAAAGCTAAATGAAAGTGTTTATATATTTTTTTTTTTATATTTCAATTTTAGTGTTATCCATTTCTTTACAATGTACGTTTAGTATCATTATTATTGTATTATCTATGTTTACATGTAAGAATAATAGTAAACACAAAAAATAACAACTCATTATGTTTCAATTTTTCACTCCAAAGAAATTTCTATAGTGCATCTATATCTAATATTTGGATATATAATTTTATATGCGGCCCGCGGAGTTAGGATGCATTTCCAAAATGGCCCTCAAGATCATTTGGGTTGACCACTCCTGTTCTAAGTGGATTCCTGCCATTGCTTTTTTTTAACTATATATATTGTTTTCAAATTTGACTTAAATAAAAAGTTGGAAAAATACAACTTTTTCCACCCAAAAAGTTGATGGTCTTTACGCCATTTTTTCCCTCTGCGCAGTCCTGTCTTACTGGAAAAACAGTTTTACAGAAACCCCGACCTTCTGTTCCAGTAGTTCTTTTCTTTTTTTAATCGCAGTGTTTTAATTCCGGCGACCCGTGGGGCGGAACACGGTTACGGTTCCTATTCCGGTGTAATTACAAATACGCGAATGCGAAATTTATGAGCCGACGCCCCGCTGAATACAAATGGCTTCATTGCCCCTCGAAAAGGAATCTTTTTCATTCGAGGGCTTAGGAGAAGCTCAAATAAATGGTTCCTTCTCAACAATCAATCTCTGGCTGCTGTATTGGAGAAATGATCGCTGTTCGAAAGTTTGTTCGGCAGTTCTTTAAGTGCCCTGATGCATTGACTTCAACGTTTTGTATCGGAATTATATAAACTATGACTAGTATTGACCGTCAACTCTCTCGAGTATTGGGGTTTAAATGTGGACTGGCTTTAATAATACTATAAGTTCAAGTTGGCTAATAGTTTAAAAAATAAAAGGTTTGAAAATAGCCTATTGTCCGCAGTTAAGTGCTTCTTCAAAATTCATCGATTATATTTCATAAAATATTTAATTTAATAACAGAGATTAACGTAAAATTAAATAATTTTGCTGTTTGGAAACACGTTTATAAATAGTCAAATAATTTTGATGTTGGGAAACACGTTTAGAAATAGTCAAATAATTTTGTTTAGAAATGCGTTTATAAAGATCGTTCAAAAAATAATTTTGATGTTTAGAAATGGGTTTATATATATGTCAAATAATTTTGATGTTTAGAAATGCGTTTATAAATATGTCAAAAATAATTTTTGATGTTTAGAAATGCGTTTATAAATATGTCAAATAATTTTGATGTTTAGAAATGCGTTTATAAATATGTCAAATAATGTTTTCTTGTTTAGAATTGCGTTTTAAAATAAAATAAATTGAAAAATAATTCCCATGTAAAAGAATCAATCATTTACACAAGTACTGCGAGTAATTTTAAAAATGTCTTTCCCCATGAATTTCTGTAAAATTTACTTAATATTAGCCGAAAATTGTATTAATATATGACTCGATTAAAATTTACTAAATATTTTTCCTTGAAATTCTGCAAAATTCACTTAATATTAGCCGCAAATCGTATTCATATGACTTGATTAAAATTGACTGAATATTTTTCCTTGAAATTAAATTCTCTTAATATTAGCCGAAAAATGTATTAATATATGACTTGATTAAAATTTACTGAATATATTTCCTTGAAATTCTGTAAAATTCACTTAATATTAATACAATTTTTGGCTAGTATTGATTAAAATTTACTTTTTCTTTCCTGGAAATTTGACAGATATATGTGCATATAAAGTAAATAATTTGAATGTACTGTTAGAAAGGAACATACTGCTTTCTGCTACGGTATCTATTTGTTGCTCCACCAATCAGCCATTCCCCATCCTCTTGTTGAATAACATATGAACCAATCAAATCTCCTTTATATCACTGTTTGTGACCAAATAAGTTTTCTTTCCACCCCTCACCCCGGAGTCAGGCGAGTCCATATAAAGGAAGAGGGGGCATTGTAGCCCGGATTAGTTTTCTTCTGCATGGTTTTATTACGCCACTGACTTAGGCGGAAAAGGAATACTGGATGAATATTTTATTCTCTTGGAAAAGATGCGAGTCATATTTACGTAGCGAGGAGGTTTATTCCACTCTTATCAAAAGCCTCCTCCTCCCTTGAAAGAGATGCATTGTAATGTGTTTAGAAGTATATACTCTTTCTGCAATTTCTTCTTCCTCTAAAGCCAGAAATGTTGCCTTTAGAAATACGTGTTTTGAAACACGTTAATGCAACAGAGGATAAGCTGCCGAAGACAGAGTGCTTAGTTTTCTGTTCCACCGAGAATTCTCGGGGTGTTTACAGTGATTTCTCGGGCAGTGGAAGAACATTTGTTTTATGTTCTTTTTATGTGGTTCTTTTTAAATTTTTAAAACTCTCCCGGACTGTTCTTTCAACTGTTGTTTGGTTGAGTATGAAAATGAGGAGTTGCGGTATAAAGCTTTTTTTCTTTTCGTTTTAAGAAATTGGAAAAAAAGAATGTACTAAAGCTAAAAGATGTATAAACCGACGTAGTTGGCGTCGATACACTAACTGTATAAAGTCAAAAGATTTAATGCTGGCAAAGATTTAATTTTAACTACATTTCAAAATTATTGTACAACGCTGCCCACATTTCGAATTATTTATACAATGCTGTCTACATTTCGAATTATTTATACAATGCTGTACATTTCATTATTTGTACACTTTTGTATGCATTTCGAATTATTTTTTGTTTCCTTTAGTGATGAAAAATTATGTATTGTAATAAAATAATATTTTTATTAAAATTGATCAAAATTATTTATCTCCGTTGAAATAAGGCATAAAGATGTGTCCTATTAAAATAAGAAGAATGTTGAGCAAATGCAATTAATATTTAATTTCTTAAAATCCCAAATTGGTTAAACGTTCAAAAATTAATTAATACAAATTATTTTTGAAATGTAATATTTTCTCCATACGTTAATCAGGAAGTGTTTTGGTAATTATAGGTTAATTTTGAAATTATTATTACTACTTAAACCAATGTAGAATTTTATGGTTAGTGAATTTGTTAATTATATCCTTTATTTATAAAATTAATTGTAAAACATAATATGTAAAAAATAAAATAATAAAGAACAATATTGCCTTTGAATAATAACCAAAGAAGTTTGCAACAAAAGAAAAATTCTCAAAACAGATTTTATACATTTTATTTTAAAAATATAAATAATAAAATAAAATGTTAGCTAGAACACATCAAATTTTAAAATGATCGTTGGTAACTGAGATTATCGGATATACAAAATTAATGTCAAACTCTTAGTTAAGAATATCTCTGTGCGAATTACTTGCAATAATTTTGTCAGCAATGGATACAATTTGAATTGGTAAAAATATTAGAAGCTACATTTATAAATGCAGCCTTCGTTGATGGTAATTATTGTATAAACTTAATCGTACATTATTTTTGCCGATTGTTTAATATGAAGTGTCATGGTTTTAACATGAAGTATCCAAAATCAAGTAAAAGTTTTTGGTTAGTGAATTTTATTCTTTATTGATAAAGTTCATTATAAAAACCAAACATAATATGTAAAAAAAAAAATAATGATAATAATAAGGAAAAATATTGGCTTTGAATAATAACCAAATAATGTTTGCAATGAAAGAAAAATCTCAGAACTGATTTATACTCTTATTTGAAATATATAAATAATAAAGTTTAGTTAGACATTTTTAATAAATATTAAAATTGATCGATGGTGACAGGGATTATTCTGATATACAAAATTAATGCAAAAGTTTTAGTTAAGAATATCGTGCTCTGTGCGAAGTTACTTGCAATAATTTTGTCAGAATGTATAATCAAAAGGCAATTGGTAATTTATTAGAAGTTACATTTAGAAATATAGCCTTCTTTGATAGTTAAGTATACGTTATTTTTGCCGACTCTTTAATGCGAAATGTCGTAGTTTTAACATGGAGCATCCAAAATCCATTACCGCGAGTAATCTCTTGAAGGTAACCAGAAACCTGCCATCCTATTTTCTTACAAATCACTGTTCTAGTGACGCATTTCAAGACGATTCTTGTTCTGTGTCATCCTGCTTTGCCTGCGTGACTTTGTCGAAAGTGTGTCTTCTCCTCACTCCCGCCCCCATCTCCCAGTGGGGAGGGGGATGGATAGTGCTCTGCAAACTGTAATGTAATCCAATCTCCTTGTCTTTGCTGTGCCGACAAAGAAACTTTTAATGCACCCCGCAACAAGTCTGCGGCTGTCATCGCGTGATGCGCGGGGTCTTCCAGTCTGTCCCCAGGGGTGTTGAGAAGGGGGGTCGCATTTTCAGAGATCCCTGAATGTCCCTGGCGGTCGAGTCCCAGTAATTGATTCGGAGGACCATCCTAAAATTGGAATCAGGATTTAGTTTCGATGTCGATTTCTTCCGGAAGAAGATTGACCCGCTTGGAATGCCTTATAGGATTGAAGCCACTTCATCGAGTATTACGTCTTTCCGGTGGCATCAGCTTCATCCTGAAATTGAGATCCTTTGTTTACATCTCCGTTTTACAAACGTCAATAATAACAAGGGTATATAAATATTTAAGAAAGTTTTTCGATTTAATACTGTAAGTAGTACTAAATTGAGAGATGTAATGGTATTCAAACAAAATTGTGTACAAAAATAAAAAAAAAACTCTAATTTAATTTGGGTAAACCTATCATAATAATACTCAATATTTTTAACAACATTTGCTCGACATTTTTAGCAATATGTAACAATATTTACTCAATATTTTTAACAGCATTTGCTCAATATTTTCAACATTTTTAGCAATATGTAACAAACATTTTTACTCAATATTTTTAATAATATAGCATTTACTCAATATTTTTAACAATATGTAACAATATTTTTAACAATATGTAACAATATTTTTAACAATATGTAACAATATTTTAACAATATGTAACAATATTTTTAACAATGTGCAACAATATTTTTAACAATGTGCAACAACATTTTTAACAATGTGCAACAACAATTACTCAATATTTTTCAACATTTTTAACAACAAGTATAACTTTTTGCTGGGTGGAAGCATTGAATAGAACATGGTGTTGAATATATCTTCATTATCTAATATCTGTTATAAAATTGTATATGCTGCTTTTATACAAGAGTTATATCCATCTTTTATTAATACGGGTTTAAAAAGGTTTAATTCTGAGACAAAAACTGTTTTGTTAATATTATCTAAATAAATTTTGATAAGAATCCATCGTGTTTAGTACTGAAAATTATTTGGTGATTTGCTGGTTATTATTGGTTGAATACAGATGCATTATTTTCACCTATTACAAAATTGTATATGCTGCATTATACAAGCAGTTCTGTCCATCATCTTTTATTAATTATCTATCTATCTTAAAAAGTTTGGTTCTGAGACTAAAACTGTACTGCTAATATTATCTAAATAAAATTTGATAAGAATAAATCGTGTTTAACATTGTAACAAATAATAGTACTGAAAATTATTTGGCGAGTTGCTGCAGTTATTATTAGTTGAATATAGATTCATTATTTATTATCTGTTGTATAATGCAGCATATACAATTTTATAACAGTTTTGTCTATCTTTTATTAATACGAGTTTAAAAGTTTGGTTTCTGATACTAAAACTGTTCTGCTAATATTATCTAAATAAATTTTGATAATAATCAACCGTGTTTAACTTTGTAACAAATAATAGCATTGAAAATAATTTGGTGGGTTGCTAGTAATATGGCTTAAAAGTTTGATTTGAGACTAAAAACAGTTTTGAAGTTTTAATCTAAATAAACTTTGATAAGAATCAATCTTATATTTACAGTGTAACGAATAATAGTACTGCAAATTGTTTGGTGGGTTGCGTTTCCTATAGCAATTGCACTGCTGGAAATCCTGGATTTGTATTCAGCCCCACGCAGGCGCGAGCGATTAGAACAATAAAAACAAGGTAAGCAGACTACGCCCAGAGATTATGTCGTTGCTTTGCCTCGTGCCAGACCGAAATTTGTTTCTTCCATAACCCGACGCCTCGCGAAAAATTTTTTGCTGCCCATTAAAATCATGAGACATCAGGACTTGGAGACCGTTTACTTATCGTTTTAGTGCTCGCGGTTTATGAGTTATACTTACATGTAGAATGATGTATGAGTTCTGTGTACACGGCCGTGACTGAAATCTCCACACACCTCATAGTTACACTTTTCAATTACGCGCATTGCATATATTAAAGAATTTCAATACTTATGTATGTTCAGCTGACTTCCATTCGTTGTTATGAATAAAATTGACAGAAAAGTTTTACACTGAAAAATTACGCTATACAAAACAAGCTCTTTACGTAAGTTCAAGTAATTTCTGTAATTTGGCATGTGTAATTTTTAGCTGGTTTTATTTATTAATGAATGATGATTGAGAAAAGTGCTAGCTTAGAGCAGCGTAGTGGTTGTAAGTGGTGTAGAGTGCTTGGTTTGCAAACAGAAGGGACTGTGGATTAATAGTTTTCTTCACCAAAATATACGAACTAAAGTGATTAGCCTTTTATTTTGGTAAACAATAAAAGTATTTTTTTAGGCATGATAAAATACACCTAGGGCATACACATTTCTTTCTCATTCCTGGGCTTCTTACAAAAATATTATTTTAAGAGTTTCATCTATTATACTTTTTTTAATTTTTTATAATTTCAATAGCAATTCTATATCGTCTTGTCTTCATTAAAGGGATCGAGTTGCCTTATTTTACGTTATAAATTTTTGTTGCATTCATTCCGTAGGTTTGCGCGGCCTGATGGTCGATTGGCTGGCGCTCCTGGCCTTTATTTTCCCTGAGCTCAGGTACAAATACTTGCGGCGGCATAGATGTTTGTGAGTGATTCGGAATCCACGTTAAACTGTAAGGTCCCGGTCCTGTATTAAGCTAAAAAGTGTGCACAAAATGACCGCAGAACGGCAAACCAAATCAAATCGAATTCGTAAGGTTTGGCCACAATGTTGTTGCCAACTGGTAACTTCGTGATCGGCTATGCGTCGTTGAGCCTATTCTGTACTTGAATAAATTTTAATGGTTCTGACAAATTTTTGTCCTTCTTTAAGCGCGTCAATTCCCCCAGCTGGTCAAAATTTGAACTATTTTGTTATTGCAAATCTTTTCCCCATGGTCCATATACCGTATATACCAAGTTTTATCAAAATCCTCACGTTAGGTAGAACGGGTTCTAGAGGTGTCTGAATAGGGTCACTTTAAGTAACCACCTGTATTTTCAACTTCTAATAAAGCACAAGAGAATTAAATTGATGCTTTACCAGGAGTCTATAAGTGATTTAATATTAAATTAAATAATCATTTCACAGTTCAGTCACGATAAAAGTTCTCACAAGATACCAAATATCAACTAAAAGAAAGCAACCGCAAAAAGAGATAAATGTAAAGACAATACAGATTTACATAGTCAGATTGCGTATATTTGCCCAGTAGGTTTTTGAAAATACGTAGAATCATCGTGCAGCATAAAATATTGCGACGTGGAGTACAGGATGTTAGTAAAATCGAAACAATAGCAAATAAATGTACCTAACAAATTTCAAACAAAAGGACAAAAAGGAAAAGGAAATAATATAAATTCGTAGATTTAAATAGGACACATTTAAAACTGCAGGTGTTCTATTAGCAATTTAAATTCGTTGACCAATTAATTATAAGACGTTTCAGTTGATTTGAGTTTTCTTTTGTGGAAGCTTAGAATTAAAGATGTTTAATACCCACAATATCTCCATTGTTGCTACAAAAAAAGTCTTTTTAACTATGTCATGTTGATTTGGTTTGGTTTGGTTTGTCGTTCTACCGTCATCTTGTTTACACTTTTAAACTAAACAGACCGGAACCTACAATTTAAAAAGTGGATTCGAACCACTACGAACATCCATGGATCGTCGGGACTCGAACTCGAAACCTGTGGTACCGAGCCAGAGATGTCATGTTGAGTTAAAAAAATAATTATTGTTGAATGTTTTAATGTGACATGTAACGAATTTCTAAGAAATTAATGTGAAAAAATATTAATTAGACGCCTTTTGATGATTCTGTGTCCAATATGCTTCAAATTTTTCAGTGTATTTTCAAAATATGACCATTAATTGTAATGTTAATATCAAGGTTTTTTAATAGTCATTCTTTTATTTCATCTAAAAATATATTGTTATTGTTCTTTTGTTCTTCCCCTTGTTATTGTTCTTCCCACTTGTTATTGTTCTTTCCACAGCAACATTTAGATCAAATACGAAGACCGTGTGTGGTCTCTCATGGAGGGGGGAAATGGGGCAGCTTCTGTTGTGATAGAGCATCCATAGTTAGAAGTCTGACTTGGCTCCGTGACAATGGAGAAGGAGGCAGTGCCTTGCAGGAGGACTTTTTGGGCAAGAACTACCCGCATGTGCGTATCGTATGTAAGAAAACCCGGAAAACTCTCATCAGGTAGTCCAACACCCAAGGCAATATGCTGAACATCACAAACCCCATCGAGTCACGATGTCTACAACAAAACCGCCAGAGAGGATTGAACATCCACCCTAATGCTCACCAGCAGCAGCACACGTTGTCACTGAGCCAAGAGTCGGGACTTATATAAAATTTAGTTATGTTAAGCGATTAAAAAACTAAAAATGTTTTGGGTTTTATTTATCTGTTTATTTATTATTTTAAAGAGTTAATCAACGAAAAATTTTACATTATGTGTTAAACTGTTTTACAAGTATTATTTGTAAAAAACAAATCGATATAGTTAACTTACCAGATAAAAGAAGTATTGATGAATTTAATCTGTAAATATGACACTGGTTAAGCAATATCTCATTCAAATTTATTTATTGCAATTTGTAGTCCTCTGAATTCTGATTTCGGATTTTCGTGTTCCAGCAGTGCTATAGTTGTTTGTAATGGTTCGAATCCACTTTAAATCGTAGGTCCGTGTCTAATATGACTGTAAAGCATTGGAAGTAGGGGCTGACAACTATATCACGTAAAAAGTCGCGAAATCATGTCAGTAGGCAGACGACCTTGACTCACCATGAGGCTGTTGAGCCAATGAAGATAACATTTGGTGTGGAAAATGTGCTGTCTCGGCAAAAATATTTTTACGAAAAACAAATGTAACAATTTTTGCCACAAGTCACACTACGCATTAAAATCTTTCACAGCAATGCCAGACTTAAGAAAATTAATTTTGTAACTTTACGTAATAAATTTTCTAGATAAATCTTACCTAATTATTACAGAGATTTATCACAGGAAAAAATCAAATCTGAAAATAACCTTGAATTAATACAGACAATTTCTGGATAAAGATATTTATGTGGTGATATTTTAACAGTTCAAAATATTTTGCAAGGAGATACATTTACTTATTAAGGCGACACTATTTACTAAACACAATGAATTTGTTCTTTTAAACTACAGATAAAGAAGGATTTCGAAATCTGATATAAATGTAAATATGCATTAAAGTGAACTTTTTGAGCAGAATTTCTTGTTTTCATGCAGATATCGACGAATTTTAGGTAATGCGGCTGTTGTAAAATTTGTTAGATGCAAACAAGAGCTTTCGCTTAATTTTAGTAGGACCTTAGTTAATTTTTTACTCACTCAAGGGGTAACTAAATGATAAATGACTTAAATAAATGCATTTATATAATATTTTTTGTTTTTAATGCAGCTGGACAACACTTAGATAATTGTCTTCGATGTCTTAAGGCAAGCGTTGCCCCGATGTTACTCACTTAGCACTACCCAGGAGGTGTGTGTAGCTTGAACATAAGAAACGGACGTGGAGTAACAATACCCGCAACAACTCTACGATCATATTAAACCGGAACCTACGGCTTAAAGTGGATTCCGTATCACTACGAGACATCCATGGCACCACCGGGACTCGAACCGAAACCTGTGGAACCGAGCGCCAGAGCGCTAGCCACTAGGCTGTTCAGGCCCATTTATTGAATAGTAAAACTAATTATTTGAAGATTCTTTAAATTTTTTGCCATTCTTTCCAAAACAAGCCATTCTTTCCAAGATAGCTTCTTCTTCTTCATTGGCGCAACAGCCCCCTGATGGGCCAAAGCCGTCTGCCTACCGGAAGATTTCGAGACAAGAGATGTTTTCTTTTTACGGGGGTAGAGTTTTCAGCCCACCACTCTACAGTCATATTAGACCAGGACCTACGGTTTAAAGTGGATTCAGAATCACTACAAACGTCCATAGCACCGACCACTAATAAATCAATAGAATAATATTTATAAAAACCAATGAATGTTATTAGTACTAGAAACTATTTTCACTCGAAACAACTTTGCAGCTGGATTAAGAGTAGTTTTTTCAAAAGTTTAATCGTTGACGATTGGAAAGATCTCAGTTTTTATTGTTGCAGTATCCAACAGTTAGTCAGTAAACTCAGGAGAATTTTGTTCATATATTATGCATTAATTAAAATTATTTATGTAAAGCGTCTACATGTTTCGTGAAAATTTCTTTATGTTTGATTTGATGACAGGAAGGTGATTTGGGTTCAACTTTTAATTGTTTGACGAGTTTGAAAGTTAATGTGGATTCCCATCGAATACTAAAATCTCAAGATGTAGACCTCTATTAAATGGCTGGTTTCTTCTCTGTTTCACTACTCCATGTTACTCCGTTGCCTTCTATTTGAAATTTATTTAATTTCTCGACACCAACTACAGAAAGCTGGAAAGATGACTCTGCAACCAATAGAAAAACTGGATTTGTTTTGCTGTGGTCTGAAATGATGTAAGCCGTGCCAGCTAAGTAACAGGTTCTTTTTCGCTTTTAATTCTCAGTGGGAATCCATCATTAGAGGGAGAAAACTGCAGCTGAAAACTTTTCCTCTGCAAAGTTTTTTAAGGAAAGATAAACAGCAATATTATAAATTTAATATACTTTTTTTTTCATGAAGACTGGAGATTTATATATTTAAGTGTGACAATATTTTTCGTTTTCTAGAGATAGGCATCAAATTTCGAGAAATTCCTTATTCTCTCTAACATGTCTGTAAATTTATATAAATGAATATATATTCATAATAAAAGGTCTTGTTTTATTTCAATATTAGGCCGTGACATTCTACACTTAAAGATCTATAATATTTTTTCAGGAAGTTTAAAAATGTATTATAACAATAATAGAACTTGATAAATGTGATATTTATAATGAGTTAGGATATCATATTAATAATAATATTCTTAATTTTTTTCTTAGTTTTTGAAATTTCAATAAACCACATTCGATATACGGCTTTTTTTTGTATATTACAATAAGCAAATTGCGAGGAAAAAAATGAAAAGTCTACTGTACGTTTAACCTTAAAGTTGTTTTATCATGCATGAACATGATGTTGTCCTGGTTAGGGGTCCGTGACGTTATCCGAAAATGAGGGTCAAGCGAATAAAACTCCATTTCAAATTTTGGCGGAAAATTTTTACTTTGGGCCCTTAACTCTTGAAATGCTTTATGAATAAACGTTTGCCTTAGGGCATCTTCTGGAGAATTTGGCTTTTGTTTGAAGTGTTTTTGTAGTATGGTTTTGAAGCCCATTTGTATATCCAATAGCTATAAATACTCGTAGTGCGTTGATCAATTCCTTCTTGAAGTTTCACTTTTATCACTTTTGGCATATTCCCGTGCTATGGAGCTATATAGTGCTTCTTATTGTATTTGAAATACTTCATTCTTTCATTTATGCTTAGAATTTTCAAACTTTGATATATTCTTTTGGCTATTGAATGGTACAGTGTGTCTTGTAGAATTAGGAATACTTCATTCTTCATTTATGCTTAGAATTTTCAAACTTTTGATATATTCTTTTGGCTATTGAATGTTACAGTGTTTCTTGTAGAATTGGGAATACTTCATTCTTCATTTATGCTTAGAATTTTCAAACTTTGATATATTCTTTTGGCTATTGAATGTTACAGTGTTTTCTTGTAGAATTGGGAATACTTCATTCTTCATTTATGCTTAGAATTTTCAAACTTTGATATGTTCTTTTGACTATTGAATGCGATAATGTTTCTTGTAGAATTTGAAATACTTCATTCTTCATTTACGACGACATTTATCTTATTCTTGTATATTCTTTCAGCGATTCTTGAACAATTCATTCTTTTATGAAGTTCTTGATCTCTTCAACATTGCTATATTCATGTGGCTATTGAATTTGGCCATTGTTGTAGTACTCCAATCAATTACTTCATATACTTCGTGCGTTAATAAACATTGTCATATTCCTGAGTTGATTCATCCGTTCTCGAATGTTCACATGATAAGTTGAAATTTTAGAGCAGATTTCGGTTGTTTCATTATTATTTTTATTTTTATTTTTTGTATAGTCGGCTACATTTCTCATGTGTGATTCCAAAGAAAATTACCATGTTTTTTATGCGTTGTTACCTTTCGGTTTACTTTCATGTGTGTGAACGTAATGCTGTTTTTAATGTGAGACTGGTGACATCCATAAAACTACCAGCGTGACAAATAAAACTAAAAATTGCGAAAAAAATTTCAGCAATTTTGTTTTAAAATCACACAAATTAATACAAAAATTGCTTGAAACACAGAAAAGAAAGAAAAATAAATCTTAGTTTGCTCATACTTTGGTGAAATGTATGGAAGAAACGTCAGAAAATGTGAGGGAACGAACTAAAATAGTATGAACTGATAGACTAAAGAATTCAAATTTGTTAAAAAAGGCTAGGATATATAGTTATTATATTAGTGGATTTATAGTAATGCGAATAGATTATTTTCTTTTTTTCTCTGGTAATTTTTATAATGATGCGTTTATTAAATATAATTGGGATTTTTTAAAGTTCGCATTTACTCCAAAATTTTTGAAACACTACTGGCAATTATATATCTGAAAATAAAAATGGATTTAATTTACTCAAAAAAAAAGATATGAAAATCAGTAATACAGTTAAAAATTAGTTCTTATAAATTTCTGTTAATATACATAACAAATTTATACATAATAAATTTATATCAAAATGTAAAACTCTAAATTTCGAGATAGAGAATTTACGAATTCAGGATTTACTCGGAATTTGATTGTTTCTAGTGCTCAATCAATTATATATTATGCATTTGTATAGCATCTAAGGAATTACGGAATTTTAAGTGGTTGCGGAATACACCTCCGATAGTTTTATTCGTGTGGGGTTATAAGAAAAATTTCAGATCCCAGATACCTTTCACTAATTTGCAGGAACTGAGGTAACGTAAGGGGCCCTGATGGCAGGATGACTGGCGCTTGGTGTCACAGGTTTCGCGTTCGAGTCCCGACTGTCCCATATTTAGGATAAATAATGTAAAAATTTGAATGCATTATAAAATATATTAAATATTACATTTTTACAGAATTTCATCATCTTACTTGCCATATGTGGATGTCGTATGTGACTTAATCTATTTGATGGACATAGCGTTCCAGTTACGCACAGCCTATTTACAAGATGGAATACCGGTAGCTAGAAAATGAAGTTCTTTTTTCTTCCAATTTAAACATCTCAGCTAAATTTAAATTCGATTTTCATTCAATGCGTGGCAGTTGGCTTTGTGTTAATCTGTTGGGAAAATTTTCTCAGCATTTAATTAATAAAGCTGTTTATTATCTTTTGCTAATTTTCATTAATCTAGACTCATTAAACAATCTGTCATTGGCGCAGTTAAAATTTGAATTGAAACTCTTTCAATTTTATCTTTAATCTATACGTGGTACTTTTATTTATTAATGGTCTTGTAAAAACAGTTAAAAGTCTTAATAATCCAAACTTTGTTTCTAAAGAATGCCGTGAATGAATGAACGTGGTACTAGAGTAAGA